>APFE030298976.1:112763-287724 GCA_000404065.3 Pinus taeda
CCTGTCCCACCCCGGACCAGCCCTGTCCCGCCCCACCTCCGCCATCCTGCTCGGACGGCCACCCGGGCGGGCCGGCCTTAACAAATTGTCAAGTATATACAAATAAATTCATGTCTCCATAAATACATGTCGAAATTGGATGATCATTAGATCAATCCTACACCTCTCGACGAGAGGAATCCAAGAAAAATATCAGCTGCCATAAATAAGATGACCCACATGGAGTTTGGCCCTAGTTGCCAATTTTAAAACTCCCTCTCAACTAGGGAGAACTCCATCTGCTAATCCATCTGATCGTCGGTACTATCTTTGCCATCAAATGCATTGCCTTGCACTGCTTGGCTCTGCTCTACTGAACTATGAAGAAGAAGAAATGATCGAGGATGTATCATACCATCCTCTACTGACTTGAAGTAAGTCCCAGATAAAAGAGAGTGCTCAATAGTGCTCTTACTGACCCGAAGTCAGTTCCAAAGAGCATGTCATACCACTCTTACTGATCCTAGATCAGTTCCAAGAGAGAGTGAGCTATATCACTCTTACTGACCCGAAGTCAGTTCTAATTGATCCCAAATCATTGTCGGTCATCCTAGCATAGGGATTACGGTATATACACGATGTGTCCATCGGTACTACTATGGTCCCTATACTCATTTCCCTACACATTGGCCAAATGAGAGGTACTTTCCATGAGTCCCAGACTGCATGGGTAGGATGCCTCTGCAGGAGAACCACTCATCCTGCCCACAAGTCACCACGAGGTATCACAGGGGAAGGTTGAACCATTCACCCTATACACAGTGCACCACTTGGGGAGGGTGAGTCGCCCTATGGTCGCTTGTCACTCCAAGAAGTACCCCAAGCCCCCCGAAGCTCCTAGAGCTCAATGCATGCATCATAGAGGACCCTCATAAGATGGTCTCTCAATGACTCCAAGTCGTTCTCGGAAAGTCAAGAATTTGACCTTTCCTGGGGGCTTCGTCAAAATGTTGGCAACCTGCTCATCTGTACCGATATGATGGAGCCTTATTGCTCCTCGTTGTACCATATCCCAAATAAAGTCATACTTGATATCGATATGTTTGGAGTGATCATGAAATATGGGATCCTCGGATAAATGAATCCCACTCTGGTTGCCACAAAGGATCACGGTAGTATCCAATGTATGTCCAAACAGCTCACTAAAGAGCTTCCACAACCAGACAGCCTCACAAGAGCCCATACTCGTAGCAATGTACTCTGACTCAGCAGTGCTCAAAGCCACCAACTTCTGCTTCCTACTCATCAAGGATATCGAGGCAGAACCCAAAGAGAAACAACACCCAGAAGTGCTCTTTCGGTCCACCACACTGCCTACACAATCAGCGTCGGTATATCCATGTAGCCTCACATCTCCGGCAGTGTATCTCAACCCATGAGTGATTGTGCCTCAAAGATATCTCAAAAGATTCTTGGCACCAATCCAATGTGAGTGGTGAGCCTCAACCATATATTGGCTCAATGTGTTGACTGCAAAACATATATCCAGATGGGAGTTCACCAAGAACATCAATGCTCCTAAGAGTTTATGATACTTAGTAGCATTTCCCAAAGCAGGTCCGGCAACACCACCGCATAACTTCTTGAAGTCAAGCTCCATCGAGGTAGTCACGGGCTTGTAGTCCACCATACCCAATCTCTCCAAGATCTTCACCACATATTTTCCTTGAGATAGGAAAATCTCCCCTAGTGTCTGCAAACTTCCAGCCCTAGGAAATAGTGCATCAGTCCTAGTTCCTTCATCTCAAATTCGGAAGCCAACTCCCTCTTGACATTTGTGAATGGGAGGATCTGCACCTGTCAGAAAGAGGTCATCAACATCCAGCACCAGTATGAGAGGCTTATCATCTTCAAACTTAAAGTAAAGGTTTGGATTGGCTTCACTCCTAGTGAATCCCAGCTTCATCAAGTAGATATCGATCCTCTCATACCAAGCTCGGGGTGTTTGCTTCAGCCCATAGAGGGCTTTCTTCAACCTGAACACGTGAGATTCCCGATTATGAATCTCAAACCCCTCGAGTTGTTCTGAATAGACTTCCTCTTTAATTGAACCATGCAAGAACGCGGTCTTGACATCCAACTAATGTAGGTTCCATCCTTGTGAAGCAGAAAGGGCTATGATCGAGTTAATGGTGGTGTATCAAGAACCAGGTGCAAATATCTCATCATAGTCTATACCTTCCTTTTGAGAGAAGCGTCGAGCAACAACGCGAGCCTTATACTTTTTAGCACTCCCATCAGCTCCATGCTTTATTTTGTAAAGCCACTTTGCGGTGACAATTTTTTTGTCTTCGGGTCTGAAGACCACATCCCAGACACCATTCTTCATGATGGACTCGTATTCCTCATTCATAGCATCCTTCCATACTTGATACTTCACGGCTTCTTCGAACAATGAAGACTCATTTTGAATGATCGTGCTCATAATGGTCAAGTATCCCTGATACCTGGTCAGCTTCTTACTTTCACGAAAAGTCCCTCTGGGTGCAATGTGTCCTTCGGCATCATTAAGTGTCCCCCTTAGCCATGAGGGCCTCTTCCTAGAAGAGAAAGGCTCTTGCGGAGGGGGATCAATAGGATCCATAAGTTCTTACACATTAGGCATCGTCTCATCTTCCTTTTCATTCGACTTCCCGGTGTTAGCTTCTTTAGTTTTCCTTCGTATAGGAAGTTTGTCAACCTTGCTAAGGCCACATCTTTGTCAAAGGTGACATCATTACTAATCTCGACTTCACTTTGACCAGCCACATAGATTCTATAGCCCTTGGAATTTCGCTATAGCCCACGAAGATTCCCTTCTTTCCAGATGCACCCAATTTATTCCTTTTCTCTTTCGGCACATGAAAATATACGGGACTTCCAAAAATTCTAAAATGAGAGACATCAGGTTTCTTACCAGTGAACATCTCTTCGGGAGTCTTGGAACCCAATGCTTGATGAGGGCATCGGTGGTGAACATATACGGCAGTATTCGCAGCTTCAGCCCATATAAACTTCAGAAGCCTTTGATCATGGAGCATATCACGAACAGCTTCCACAATCGTACGATTCTTCCTTTTTTCCACACCATTATGCTCAGGAGTGTATGGTGTTGAGGTCTCCCTCTTAATTCCAACCTCTTTGCAAAAGTCATGGAACTCATTGGATTCATACTCGGTCCCATTATCAGCCCGTAAGATCTTGATCTTCTTCTCGGTTTGATTTTCGATCAAGGCTTTGAAGAGACGGAACCAGGAGAACACTTCATCCTTCTTTTTCAAGAAGTATATCCACGTCGTGCGAGAATAGTCATCTATAATAGTCATCTGTAAATAACCTCCTAAAGATTTCACGGGCATAGTACCAAATATGTCGGAGTGAACCAACTGCAAAATATTGGGAGTCTTGCTATGGCTTGAAGGGAATGGTCCCCTTTTGAGCTTTCCTTCGGCACATCCCAGACATACACCTTCATGCTCTATTTTGAACTCAAGCATCCCTGTCACCATATGTCTCACATCGGGTAGAGCCTTATAATGAAGGTGGGAAAACCTTCGGTGCCATAGTTCAGACTGAAGAGATGTGTCGCAAGACATGACTCCCAACAAACTTTTTGCAACTTGATATAGAGAGTCGACTCGAAACCCAAGAGTGAAAGCATCTTTAAAATTATTTTTCCACACACATACCTTGCCATTGATGAAGGCCACCTTGTAACCTTTGTCTTCCATTGTTGAAATGGACACCAGGTTCTTCTTGAGATCAGGTACATATAGGACTTCTTTCAAATGAATTGTGTTACCCTGATTTAATTGAAGAGTAACATTCCCTACACCCTTTATGGGATAGGTGGAGTTATCTACAAGAATAATCTCCGAGTTGGTCTCCTTCTCTATTAGATTAGAGAGAGCTTCCTTGTTACCAGTGAAGTGCCTTAAGGCACCACTATCAATAAGCCAATTGCCCAACGAGTCCGGAGGAGAAGTAGTAGAGAGGGCCGATATCAGATAATATTCATCTTGCTTATTGTTAACAACATTAGATTCATACCTAGAGTTCCTTGCCCTTTGGAGGGTTAATCACCTCCTTGATTTTCAGCATTCCTCTTTCCTTTGCAATTGAACCTGCCATTCCTTTGATTGTGGTTGGAATTGCCCCAGGAGTGATTTTGTTCATCGTCATGAGATGTTTTCTTCCTATTTGGACACTCCCTCGTATGGTGGCCAAATTTGTTGCAAGCGAAACATCTTCCCTTCCTTCCACCTTTCGATCAGGCCCTTCCTTTGGATTTGGACCCGGAATTATTTCTCCTTTTAGCATGAGAGGAGAAAGCAGTGGGGTTGCCTTTAAATACATACCAATCGGATGGGAGCCCTCCAAGAGTTGTGATAGTCAGTTCCCTGTTAGGAATAACCTCCCCAATTGATAGGAGATCATTCTTGATCTCGGTGATCCTTAAGAAGTAGGATTGCATATCCTCATTTTTTCCCTTCTTAATTTCCTTCAGCTTATTTTTGAGGAACAAAACTTGATTCGCATCACTAACTTTAAACAAGCTTACCATTCTATTGTAGATCTCCTTGGAGGTGTTCAGCTCGAAAACGTAGGCCACCAGGCGCTTGTCAATAGAGTCCCTGAAGATCTTCTTCACTTTGACTTCACCCTTAGTGTACTTGTTCCTTGTAGCAGCCGATGCATTTGATGGAAGCTCTGTAGTTCTGCCTCTCACATGGTCCAACAGTTCCTACTCTTCCAATGTCAGATCGAAAGACATCTTCCATCCATGATAGTCAGACTTCTCATGGAGATTGTCTTCGGCGGGGAAATGTGATGAGGAACCCATGAAGTCTTAAGACTTTTTCCAATAGTATTCGATGATTTCTCTTGCTCTTGCTCTTGCTCTTGCTTGGGCTTTGTCTTCACCTCAGCTCTGATACCATGTTAAGTTATGGTATGTTCTATGCTTAGAGCAATTTACTTCAATTTCTTCTTATTAGCCCAATGTCAATTCACAGTTTAGCAATCACATTAACATAAAGTAAAATGTTGATAGAACATAAATAAATCGATAAAAGAAAATCCAAGACAAGGGACAAACCCCAATGTGGGGAACCATTTAATCAATTCTTTTATATTCTTCAATAATTCAACACAGAGAGAGAGAGATAGTACAATATCACAAATCTGATATTTTATATCAGCGATAATATATCAGCGACCAGCAAAGTCAAGGCTAGTCAAATCAACCCCAATTTGACCTCAAGTCAACCTAGGAGAACTCGGCCTCCAACAACAATAGTAAGCAGCCCAAAACAGTCCACAAAATGTGGTCGAAGGGCAGTGAACGCATTACATCCCTGCGGTCAGCCCTAACTAGTCCACACTGGTCAAATCCGTGGTCAAACAGGCCAGCATTTCGCTGCCCAACAATGCGCCTACCCTAGGAGAGGTTGCCCAACCAAAAAACGCAGTCAAACCCTGTGTTTTAAAAACTGGTCGGTCTGAACCAGTAACCGGTCAAACCAGCCGGTTAGCTAGCCCACCAGGTCAAACCGGCAGAAAAACCCGATTGACCCTCCATTTAGCCAAAAAAGTGGACAAACCGGCCGATTTAACCCCAAAGAATGCATTTTTATGAGTTTTGAAGCTGTTTTCAGGGAAATTTGGGGTTGTTTTCCTCCAAAAGTAGTCCCTTCGAGAAAAACATGCCTACCCTCTAATTTTCCTAACACATCTCAACCCTAACAATGTTGACAGTTACTGGTAATGTGAAATTCTTAAAGTAAAAGGATGAAAATGAGAATTAAAGGAAATGTCACTTTTACTTAAATTTTTAACATTACCATGAAATGACTCACGATGTTTGAGAGTGGTTTTGAGTCTTGACCTCATTGGATTTCATATGGAGAAACTAGAATTTTAGATTTGACTCAAAATTCAGCTGACTTAATGGTTTTCAAGATTTCATGGTTTGGGGGTTTGCAATGTTTCCATTTGATTCTATCATGTGTGAGAGTATGAGATTGGCATTTGATCAAGAGCATGAAGCCCTTTAAGAACCTTGATCGTCATGGCATTGATTGTTGAAATTTGTTGATGTTGGTGGTACTGATTGTCGAACTCCTCTACCATGGCCTTAACAAGAATACACCCTTCACTCGAAGGAAAACAACTGGTTAGGCATGCTAATCTTTTTCTACCACATTATAAGGTTGAGGAGATGAACTCTTCACTCAAACCAAAATCATTGGTTAGGCATGTTAAACCGTTTCAATTTCTATCATGTTATAAGGTTGAGCAATCCAAATCTGAAGACTTTGAGCTAGATGATGTTCATGTATCTCATGTTGATGATGTTTATGTATTTTTAATAGTGTTGAATCAATGATGAGTTTCATGAGTGACCATATTGATCAGCTATTTGTAGTTTTGATGTCTATTTTTGCTACTACTACTAAAGTTGGAGAGGAGTTTTAGAAGCCCTCAAACTCGAAGGCATATTATTTATGTAGCTCAGGTTGATGATCTCTTGTCTAGTAGTGGTGATGAGTTTGATCATGATAAGGAGTTTCATGTTGTTGATCATTGATATGTAGACTTGTAGTAGTTCAGTGACCCTAGATCATTGTTTCCGAAATCTAAAGGTCATTTAGAGCCTCATTGATTATGTATTTTGTTGTAGATATGTCTTGCACTCGATAACATTTTCATATATTCACCTTTACATGGTATATAGATGAGCAAACCTTGCATATTTTGTTCCTATTGGCTTGGAATCATGGTTTTAAAATTTAAATCTTAAAAATAGTTTTTTTCATTAAAAATTAATTATTTAGTGCATTTTTTTAAACCGATTCATTTAGACCTAACCAGTCTTGGTTCGACCAGTGCCGGCTCGAAACCCAATTGATTAGGTGGACCAGTCCAGTCACCAGTTCCGGTTTTTAAAACATTGGTCAAACCGTCCACCATGTTGGTCAACGCATGCATAAACAGATGTGTCCTTCACGTTCAACCCTAACTCAACGCTGCCCTAAACTTGATCTGCATCCTCCTTCTTCAGCCACACGTGTGAGAGGGACTCTTCTAATGCGTAGGAGAGAGAGAAGATGTGTGGTGAGATGAATGAATAATGCCACAAGGTATCTTCCTTTTATATGAATCGTTGAGGTTAAGCTAGGGGTGTGCCACACACTTTATCTTGCTGGCCGACCTTGACAAATTGTCAAGTATATACAAATAAATTCATATCTCCATAAATACATGTTAGAATCGGATGATCGTTAGATCAATCCTACACCTCTCGACAAGAGGAATCCAAGAAAAATATCAATTTCCATAAATAAGATGACCCATATGGAGTTTGGCCCTAGTTGCCAATTTTAACAAAAAGCCATGGTGAAGGATGGTGCATGGGACATTGTGCCAAAACCGAAGGGAAAGCTAGTTCCAAAGGGTTCTTCCAGAAGTACCTTCCTCGCTAAGAGGGACTGTTGATGATAATAGTATCGCATAAGTAGTTCCACATAGGCCTAAGCGTGTCTATACAAGTGGAAGGCCTCCAAAGGACTTTTAATCTTAGCCTTTAGCACATTACTTTAATTAAAGGAATTATTGATGTAATTCCCTTTTTACAAGAAAAAGTGAATTAATCTAATGCAATGCAAAGTTATTTGCATTAGTGATTAGATAAATCTCAAATAAAGCTGAGATCTAAATCTCAACCATCACTCATTTGGAGATTCTAGCTATGGATTCGAACAATAACTCAAAACTTACAAAAGCAAGGCAAGGATAAGGGAAAAGACACATCAAGTGATCACAAGATAGTGAAATAGTGAGGATCTCAGGGATTGGGTGTACATTCATTCAAGTGTGAAAATTTGTTAAATTTTAGATAATAATGATATGTTTTATGCTTTGGCACAACTTACTTCAATGTTCCTTATCAGCGCAATAACAATTCCCAATTATTTCCAGTAGCAATCACATTGACAGTAAATGCAGATATAACATAAAACATGTGCAGAGGACAAGCCAAGACAAGAGGACACAAGATTTGGTGGATGCCAGGGAAAAACCCCAATATGGGGAAAACACTGTGATCAAATCTTCTTATTATTATTCAATAGTTCAACAGAGAGAGAGTACAAATATCAAGTTAACTTGACCAAAACAGTGATATCAAAATTAGCAATCAACTGCGGCCCTAACTAGAAAGTCAAGGTTGGTCAAAGCAACACCAAAATGTCCTTCAAGCAGCTCGGTCAACAGCAGATTAATTCAGCCTTCCAAGAGAGTCAAAGTCAGCAAAAAACAATTCGGTCAACCCAATCAAAAGAGAGAAAACATTGGTATAATTTCTATAGCCAAATCTGAAGTCAACGCTGAAGTCAACCTTGGTCAACTATCCTAATCACCTTGATTCTTGTGCCAATAAATGTGGCCTCCAAAGATCGAATTTTTGCCCTCAAAAATGAAGTCAACGCTGGTCAAAAGAGCCTTGGTCAACGTTGGTCAATGCTGGTATGTTTTCCTGAAATTCAACCAGCAAACAATCCTAGAAATTCGGCCTCGTGCCACACATGCGAAGTAGTGAGACACTACCTCCAAGATGTACGAACCAATCAAGAGAGGAGAGAGAGAGATATGTGATGAGATGAGTGATGTCCAAATGAGGAGAGCGGTCACTACTATTTATACACTTCGTTGAGGCTGAGGAGACACATATATTGGACTTTTGAGCCTACATTTGACTGAGGCCGACCTTGACAATTTGTGCATGAGAGAGAATAAATTCAAAATTCCATTTCTGCTTGTTAGAATGAGATGATCTTTATATCAAAATTGGATCTCTCAAAAAGAGGAATCTAATGCAATAATAATATCCATCGTATGAGTTGTCCTAAAGGTGGAATTTGGCCCTACTTGCCAATTTTAACAAGATTCCATAAGAAGAGAACAAGAGGGACAACAAGAGAAAAGAATCCAGCAGAAAACAAGATTGAAGGACATGTTTTGCAAATTTTTGCAGAAGAACTAAGCAGTAAAAGGATTTTATTAGTTGGAAAATTTCCAAGCTTTGTTGTTTGTAATTTTCTCAATGGGCATTTAATTTCTATTAATTTTAGGTAACAATGGTATGTTCTATGCTTAGAGCAATTTTACTTCAATTTCTTTATCAGCCCAATATCAATATCCAAATCAGCAATCACATCATCAAGATAGTAAAATGCAGATAAAACATAAACAATAACAATAGAAGAAAAGCCAACACAAGAGGACACAAGATATGGCACCAGCCAAGGACAAACCCTAATGTGGGGAACCGTTGATCAATTCTTCTTATAATTCTTGAAAACTTCAGCAGAGAGAGCACAATTTACAATATTCACTTGCCCAATCTGATCAATCAAAGCAGCAGAAACAGAAAGCCCTAACCAAAATTCCATTTCTGCTTGTCAGAATGAGATGATCTTTATATCGAAATTGGACCTCTCAAAAAGAGGAATCCAATGTACTAATCATCTCCATCATATGAGTTGTCCTAAGGTGGAATTTGGCCCTAATTTCCAATTTTAACAAGATTCCATAAGAAGAGAACAAGAAGGGCAACAAGGGAAAAGAATCCAGCAGCCAACAAGATTGAAAGGCATGTTTTGCAAATTTTTGCAGAAGAACTAAGCAGTAAACGGGTTTTATTAGCTGGAAAATTTCCAAGCTTTGTTGTTTGTAATTTTCTCAGTGGGCATTTAATTTCTGTTAATTCTAGGTAACAATGGTATGTTCTATGCTTAGAGCAATTTTACTTCAATTTCTATATTAGCCCAATATCAATATCCAAATTAACAATCACATTATCATGATAGTAAAATGCAGATAGAACATAAACAATAACAGTAGAAGACAAGCCAACACAAGAGGACACAAGATATGGCACCAGCCAGGGACAAACCCCACTGTGGGGAAACCCTTGATCAATTCTTCTTATAAGTCTTCAAAACTTCAACAGAGAGAGAGTATAATTTACAATATTCACTTGCCCAATCTAATCAATCAAAACAATAGAAACAAAAAGCCCTAACCAGAAAGTCAACGTTGGTCAACAAGGCTGACATAGACCTCCAAAACAACTCGGTCAACCTTGGTCAACTTAGCCTCTAACAGCAAGATAATGCAGCCCAAAACAGTCTGAAAATAACCAATGAAACTTGGTCAATAAAAGTCAATGCAGCAACCAGAACTAGGGCAGTCAACGTTGGGGTCAAATAGCCTCAGTTTTCGTGCCTAGAATTGTGGCTTGCCCAAATAGAAGTCTCCCTCACAAAACACTGGTCAACGTTGGTCAAAGTCAACCTCTTGAAATTTCAATCAAATCTTGTCAACACAACAGCTAGAAAAACCAGTCTTCCCTTCGTATGTGTGGAGAGAGAGAGGTGCCCAAAAATCGTACCCAATAAAGATGAGAGAGAGAAAGATGAATGAGAGTGATGCCAAAATGAGGCGAAGGCTCCTTGTATTTATATGCAACGTTGAAGGCTGGAGGAGGCTAATTTGATGGTTGGCCGACCTTGACAATTTGTCCATAATCAAAATAAATTCATAACTTCATTTGTACATGTTAGAATGGGATGATCTTTAGATCAATCCTACACCTCTCGGAGAGAGGAATCCAAGAAAAATATGAGTTGTCCAATGTGAAGTTTGGCCCTAGTTGCCAAATTTAACACCCTCTCAACTAAGGAGAACTTCACCTGCCAAGTTTTCTGACAATCTGTACCATCATTGTCTCTGCTCTGTCGAACTATGAAGAAAGAAGAAATGATCAAGAATGTATCATACCATTCTCCATTGACCCGAAGTTAGTCTCCAAAAATAGAGAGTGTGTCATACCACTCTTAACCGACCCGAAGTCAGTTTCCATCGATCCCAAGTCAATATCAACATCCTAGCATAGGGAGTACGATAGAACACAATGCGTCCATCTGTAGTAATATGGTCCCTATCCTCATTTCCCTACTCATTGGCCAGATGAGAGGTACTTCCCATGAGTCCTAGACTACATGGGTAGGATGTGCCAATAAGAGAAGGTAAACCACTCATCCTGCTCATATGCCATAGGTGAAGGTGAATTGCTCATCCTATGCATATGCCACCATGGGGTATCGCAGGGGAAGGTGAACCACTCACCTTGCACCAATAGGGGAAGGTGAACTACTCACCCTATGGTCACTCATCACTCCAAGAAGTACCGAAGCCCCCTGAAATTGCCAGAACTCAACATGCATCTCATACGAGACCCTCATAAGAGGGTCTTTGAATGACTCCAAGTCGTTCACAGAAGGTTAAGAATTTAACCTTCCCCAGGGGCTTCATAAGAATATCGATGACTTGATCATCAATCCCAATGCGTTGGAGCTTTATTGCTCCTCGTTGTACCATATCCCGGATAAAGTGGTAGCTAACATCAATATGCTTGGAGCAGTCATGAAACACGGGATTCTTCGAAAGACTAAACCCACTCTAGTTGACGCAAAAGATCACGATGGTATCCAGCACATGGGTCAACTTATTTATGGCAGCTGATATTTTTCTTGGATTCCTCTCGTCGAGAGGTGTAGGATTGATCTAATGATCATCCAATTTCGACATGTATTTATGGAGACATGAATTTATTTGTATATACTTGACAATTTGTCAAGGTCAGCCAACAAGATAAAGTGTGTGGCACACCCCCAACTTAACCTCAACGATTCATATAAAAGGAAGATACCTTGTGGCATTATTCACTCATCTCACCACACATCTTCTCTTTCTCCTACCCATTAGAAGAGTCTTTCTCTCACAGATGTGGTTGAAGAAGGTCCACTGATCAAGTTTAGGGCAGCGTTGAGTTAGGGCTGAACATGAAGGACGCATATTTGTTTATGCATGCGTTGACCAACATAGTGGAAGGTTTGATTGCATTTTTGGGTTGCGCAGCCTCTCCTGGGCTAGGCGCATTGCTGGGCAGCCAAACACTGGCTTGTTTGAGCACGGATTTGACCATTGTTGACTGGTTAGGGCTGATCGCAGGGCTGTAGTGTGTTGATTGATGTTTGACCACATTTTGTGCACTGTTTTGGGCTGCTTACTATTGCTGTTGGAGGCTGAGTTCTCCTAGGTTGACTTGAGGTCAAGTTGGGGCTGATTTGACTAGCCTTGACTTTGCAGGTTGCTGATATAAAAGATCAGATTTGTGATATTGTACTATCTCTCTCTCTCTCTCTCTGTGCTGAATTATTGAAGAATATAGAAGAATTGATCAAAGGGTTTCCCCACATTGGGGTTTGTCCCTGGCTAGTTGCCACATTAGGTGTCTCTTGTCTTGCCTTGTCTTCTATCGATTTATTTATGTTTTATCAGCATTTTACTTTATGTTAATGTGATTGCTAAATTGTGAATTGACATTGGGCTAATAAGAAGAAATTGAAGTAAATTGCTCTAAGCATAGAACATACCATAACTTAACATGGTATCAGAGTTGAGGTGAAGACAAAGCCCAAGCAAGAGCAATCACTGAAGACTCTTGGAAAAAGTCTTAAGACTTCATGGGTTCCTCATCACACTTCCTCGCCGAAGACAAGCTCCGTGAGAAGTCTGACTATCACAGATGGAAGATGTCTCTCGATCTGACATTGGAAGAGTAGGAAGTGTTGGACCATGTGAGAGGCAAAATTGCAGAGCCTCCATCAAATGCATCGACTGCTACAAGGAACAAGTATACTAAGGGGGAAGCCAAAGAGAAGAAGATCATTCGAGACTCTATTGACAAGCGCCTGGTGGCCTACGTTTTCGAGCTGAACACCTCCAAGGAGATCTATGATAGGTTGGTAAGCTTGTTTAAAGTTAGTGATGCAAATCAAGTTTTGTTCCTCAAAAATAAGCTGAAGGATATGCAATCCTACTTAAGGATCACCGAGATCAAGAATGATCTCCTATCGATTGGGGAAGTCATTCCTGACAGGGAACAGACTATCATAAGTCTTGGAGGGCTCCCATCTGAATGGTATGTATTTAGAACCACTCTTCTCAACAATAATGTAATTCCGGGATTTGAGGAATTGATGGCGAGATGCATTCAAGAAGAGACAAGGATGGAAGAGCAGGAAATGCCTTCATTTAAAGGCAACCCCACTGCTTTATCCTCTCATGCTAAAAGGATAAATAATTCTGGGTCCAAATCCAAAGGAAAGGCTTGATTGAAAGGTGGAAGGAAGGGAAGATGTTTCGCACAAATCTGGCCACTATACGAGGGAGTGTCCAAATAGGAAGGACACATCTCATGATGATGATCAAAATTACTCCCGGGGCAATTCCAACCACAATCAAAGGAATGGCAGGTTTAATGGCAAAGGAAAGAGGAATGCTGGAAATCAAGGAGATGGTAAACCCTCCAAGAAGGCAAGGAACTCTAGGTATGAATCTAATGTTGTTAACAATAAGCAAGATGAATATTATATGATATTGGCCCTCTCTACTACTCCGGACTCGTTGGGCAATTGGCTTATTGATAGTGGTGCCTCAAGGCACTTCACTGGTTACAAGGAAGCTCTCTCTAATCCGATAGAGAAGGAGACCAACCTGGAGATTATTCTTGTAGATAACTCCACCTATCTCGTAAAGGGTGTAGGGAATGTTACTCTTCAATTAAATCAAGGTAACACAATTCATTTGCAAGAAGTCCTATATGTACTTGATCTCAAGAACCTGGTATCCATTTCGGCAATGGAAGACAAAGGCTACAATGTGGCCTTCATCGATGGCAAGGTACATGTGTGGAAAAAGAATTTTAAAGATGATTTCACTCTTGGGTTTCGAGTCGACTCTCTGTATCAAGTTGGAGGAAGTCCGTTGGGAGTCATGTCTTGCGACACATCTCTTTAGTTTGAACTATGGCACCGAAGGTTTGCCCACCTTCATTATAAGGATCTACTTGATGTGAGACAAATAGTGACAAGGATGCCTGAGTTCAAAATAGAGCATGAAGGTGTATGTTCAGGATGCGTGTAAGGAAAGCTCAAAAGGGGTCCATTCCCCTCAAGCCATAGCAAGACCTCTGATATTTTGCAGTTGGTTCACTCTGACATATCTGGTATGATGCCCGTGAACTCTTTAGGAGGTTATTTATATATGACTATTCTCGCAAGACGTGGATATATTTCTTGAAAAAGAAGGTTGAAGTGTTCTCCTGGTTCTGTCACTTCAAAGCCTTGATCGAAAATCAAACCGAGAAGAAGATAAAGATCTTAAGGACTGATAATGGGACCGAGTATGAATCCAATGTGTTCCATGACTTTTGCAAAGAGGCTGGCATTAAGAGGGAGACCACAACACCATACACTCCTGAGCATAATGGTGTGGCAGAAAGGAAGAATCATACAATTGTGGAAGTTGTTCGTGCTATGCTCCATGATCAGGCTTCCGAAGTTTCTATGGGTTGAAGCTGCGAATACTGCCATATATGTTCAAAACCCATACCCTCATCAAGCATTGGGTTCCAAGACTCCCGAAGAGATGTTCATTGGTAAGAAACCTGATGTCTCTCACTTTAGAATTTTTGGAAGTCCCGTATATTTTCATGTGCCGAAAGAGAAAAGGAATAAATTGGGTGCATCTGGAAAAAATGGAATCTTCGTGGGCTATAGCGAAAATTCCAAGGGCTACAAAATCTATGTGGTTGGTCAAAGGGAAGTCGAGATTAGTCATGATGTCACCTTTGATGAACATATGGCTCTTAGCAAGGTTGACAATCTTCCTATACTAAGGAAAACTAAAGAAGCTCACACAACTTTGATATTCTGGATTAGGGAAGCACCTTTCCATCCTCCCCATCCTCATTAAATTTGCTCTTATCATAAAAATATTGTGGGTTTAAGAAGTACCCAACAGTATGTAAGGGGGAATGCAATTGCCTATCCCAACGTGCATCTCTAATGTCCTAAAGAGGCATATACTTTGTCTCATCATCCCCATATCTTCTTTTGATGGCCTCCTTTGCGAGATCCATCGCCTCATAAATGTAACCCATAGGGGTTTGTCACCATCAACCATCCTGAAAGTTCAAGCATTCAAATTTAAAGAAATATGAAACATTGTAAATAAAAAGAAGCTTGAAATGAAATTTAAAAAATGAAAAAGTTAAAAGACTTGAAGTACCTGAGAACTCTAACAAGGGACTCTGTCACAACAATAATCTCTTCGACATCTTTCCAGAAACCATCATTAAACACAAGTGCAACAATTTCGATGCCTTCAAGGGTCTTGGAATGTTTAGATGCCATCCACGCAGGTCCCAAGAACATCCTCTTCAGATTTATCTTTTGCCACAGATTGCAAAGATATGAAATTTGTTGCAAATCTAGTCATTGCAGGTCGAACAATTTCTTTACCTCCAGTGTATTTTCTCATCGTGTTTAGGACAATAGTGTGGTTGTATAGGCATTTGGTTATGGATTTTGACTTCTCCACAACCTCATGTATTCAATGAAGCTTACCAATGTCCTCAAGCATTAAATCTATGCAATGGGCAACACAAGAGGTCCAAAAAATAGTTGGGTGCCTAATCTCAAAAAGTCTACCAACAACCATATAATTAGCTGCATTATCGGTGACAATTTGTACAACATGTTCTTCTCCCACTTCTTGAACAACTTCCTCCATCATTTCACAGATAAGTTGGGCAGTCTTAACCTTGTCTAAAGCATCCATTGATTTAAGAAACATTGTGCCTGCGGGACAAGATGCAAGGAAATTTATTAAAGTTCTATTCCTTTGATCTGTCCATCCATCACTGATGATGGTGCACCCTATTTCTACCCATGATGAATGAAACTCAGCTAGCACAAGCATGACATCTTCAACACTCTCTAACAACAAATTTGTCCTAAGGCTTTCTGATGTAGGGGCTTTTAATCCTGGACCTGCAATAGCAACTGCATCAATCATAGCTTGCCAATAAGGACTTCTAGCACAGTGGAAAGGAATGTCAAAATAGTACCAAAAGTTAGCAATGGCCTTCCTTGCCTGACTATGGATATTTTTTTCCAACCAGTAGCATCCAAGGTAGGTTGGGAACCGGGTTTTGTGCGGGGAGAAAAAAATGTGTTTATGTTTCCACCTCCAGTGTTGAAGGAAGGACTCATTTGGCCTTGAGTTTGACTTGGACTTGGAGGCATGTGTGGGAAACTTGGGAATGACTTTGAGGATTCAACAGAGCGAGGTGACAAGGGGGTAGTGGTAGAAAAACCATCAACTCCAAGAGTTCTTATTTCACTAATTTGCTTTGCTTTCTTGGCATTATGCTGACGCAACATATCAATGGCCAAGGTTGCTTGGTGTTTGACATTATCATCAACCTTGTTGCAAAGACCTATATCATGACCAAGTATTTTTGCAAGGTGGAACTTGAATCTATAAATGCCTCCACTACATTTTGCTTTGCAAAATTTACAAGCGAGCTTGGGGTCTCCGAGAATCTTGTCACAATAAGCCCAAGCAAAGTGCTTCTCCCTCGGCATTGTTGTTGTTTTGGACTTGTGTTTAATTTGTGCCCTTTTGTTAAGATTTGGAGTCGTCGCTTCTATTTAATTTGTGGCTCCTGTGAAAGACAATAAAAAAATAAATTTAAAAATGATCCAAAAATTTAAAATATGCTAGAAATCTAAGAAATTAAATGAAGATAGATGTCAGTAAACATATATATTATAGAGACTATGCAAAAGGCGAGTGAGGATCACTGTTATGGAGCAGTATTCTAATGTACTAGGAGATAGATAGGTGTGAGGATCACTGTTATTCTAAAAAAATAGAAATGTTGCCTTTCAATAAAACCAGAAAAACATATTCCTTGATACATGAAATGCTTTATCTTCTCAGTACACTGAAAGCATTCCAAATATAACCACCAAGATTGGAGTCTTGGGAAGCCTATGCCCTCCTCCAAGGGCTTCTCTGTGTTACTTCTCTCAAACTATAATAAAAATTGTGGGTGACTCTCATAATATAATTCGACATCTCCATTTGGCCTCTTTCTCTCAGAATATTAAATTAAAATCCATATTCAAGAGAATTTATTCACTGCAAAATTGTCCAAGGGCTCGCTCAGTTCATCACGTGTGAAGAGATAATTGGGTTGTGGATCATCTTGTAAACAAAGGGATCAGTTTGGATAAGGCACCCTTATGGTTAATAATGGGGAGGATATCAACCCATTCCTTAATCCCCTTAAACCATGGTTTATAAAATAAGGCTGGGGTTGTGGGAGCTCCACTTGGCCCAGAAACGTGTTGGGCACTTGGAGGCTCCTTTAATTAATTAAGGTATATGGAGATGTAAGGACATAGGTTACCTCATGCAGGGGTCAGAGTTATTGCATGGCAAGCTGGTTCACTTGAAGTTTAAGTGATGCAACTAATTCAATGCCTCAGATCATGGTAATGGATTGTAGTAAAGAAAGATGTGTGTCGTATCATATAGTTCTACTTGCGGTGTATGTCACATCAAGGTTTATGCCTGATGTATATCATTGTATTATGTATATAGGCTAATACAGTGATCCTCATAGTTTGCCCGTTTCATATTCTTGTCGGCTTCTCTGAGAGTCTGCAGCGTCGTGGATGGTGGAATGGCTTTGCGGCGTCGTGGACGGTGGAATGGCTCTGCAACGTCGACGGTGGAATGGCAACAATCCTATAAAGCGACAACCCAAAAGCCGATAAACCCTAAACCCAAAACTGGCGGGACTCGGGAAAAAAACGCAAAATCAGCGCAATTGCAGACTTGCGAGTCAAACTCGCGCTGACCACAAGTCAAACTTGGTCAACGCGATTTGACTTGCAGATTTTTGACTCTGCTTGTTTCACGGGCGATTATATTTTAACTCGAGTACTCACCGATTCATGTTACATTGGATCAAAGGGTTCCCCACATTGGGGTTTGTCCCTAGTTAGCCGCCACATTTGGTGTCTCTTGTCTTGGCTTGTCTTCTGTTGATTTATTTATGTTCTATCAACATTTTAATTTATGTTAATGTGATTGCTAAATTGTGAATTGACATTGGGCTAATAAGAAGAAATTGAAGTAAATTGCTCTAAGCATAGAACACACCATAACTTAACACTGTCCTTCAAACTTCCTGGTATGTTGCCTCTTCAATGATGCTATTAATTAATGCCATCTAATTCAAAATTTATTCGAAGGCTTGCCCTCCTTTAATGTGCTCGTAGGAGCATCACTCAATGTTTGCTCAAACCACCTAGGTCTCTTGACATAATTGGAAAGAGCTAATGATTGCTTTCTACTTGAGGTTGACTTCTGAAACTGCAAGTGTTTGATTGTTGTTCTCTAGCTTCATCCTCTTCTCCACAAGCATATGGATGTATACTGGACAAGTAAAGTTTCTCAAGATTTCTATCTCTGGCTTCAACATTGTGAAAGTTTTCTTAGGAGTTTTGTCCCCCATTATCCTGTGAGGACTCCTGTTTGGCACAAATATCGCAGTGTTACATTCTTTTGCCCAAAGAAACATAGGCAGATCCTGGTTATGTACCATTGCGTTGGAAAAATTAATGATGGACTGTTGCTTTCTCTTTGCACTCCCATTCTCGTGAGGGTTGTATGAGACTATCATATCCTTCTTGATCCTAGCGTCCTTGCAGAAATTCTTGAAGTCATTGGAGGTGTACTCATCCCCATTGTTTGACCTCAAGACCTTGATCTTCTTGCCTATTTGGTTGTTTACCTGGGCCTTGAAGACCTTGAACCAATTGGAGGCCTCATCCTTAGTCTTCATGAAGAAGATTAAGATTTTCTTGGAATAGTCATCAATTAATTTGACATAGTACAACACTCTTTACACTTATACCACCAATATTGGTCCACACACATATAAATGGATGAGATCCAAGATCCCCTTTGACTTACTCTAGCTGCTTTGAAAACAGCCTTGGTATTCTTGCCAAGTGCACGCCCTTTGCAATGCTCTGCTAATCAATACTGTAATTTGGGAGACCAGGGACAATCTCCCTTAGGATTGGAAAAGTTGTGTAGCAAAAGTGTCCCAACCTCCTGTGCAACGACTCGCACAAGTTGTCATTCCTATGTACCAATGCCTGAACAGGTTTGCCTTTCAACTTGTATAAGTTGACCTCTCTAACCTCGATGTTCGCTACTGTGTTTGGGATAGGATCTTCTTGATGGATGAGCACGTGTCCACACCCTAACATGACCTCATATCCTTTGTCCTCCATCACTAAGACTGAGAGGAAATTCTTCTACAATTCTTGTACAAACAACATGTCCTTGGCTTCCAACGTTCCTTCCGACTTGAGTTGGAACTTTATCCATTAGACTGCTAAGCAACTCTGATGCTTTTGTCATGTGGTATGATGCAGTAGTGTCCAAGTACCAAGCACTTTTGGTGCTGTTGCTGGTAGATAGACAAGAGACCAATGAGAAGTCCTTCTCGACTTTTGCTGCAAATTCATCAAGTTGTACCTTTATTGATGTTGCTGTTTGTTGCGACTTCCCCTACCCCTTCTTATGGGGACAATGTGATGCATAGTGCCCATTCATGTGGCAAATGAAGCACTTCAGCTTGATCAAGTCCTTCCTTGGTTGTGACCCCTCTTTATTGCCTTTGGAACCCTTCCTTTTGCTCTTCTTGGCTTGATTGAACAAGGTCAAGTTCTTCTCTCCATCTCATTGCCTGCTGGCCTTAGACTCCTCCCAAACCTCTTTTTGGATGCAATCATCCCAAAGCCTCTCCTAGTTGGGAAGCTTCTCCTGAGCATAGACTCTCTTGACAAATGGTTCCGGTGGCTTGGTGAACCCATTCAGTGCCACATTGACGAGTTCTGTCTCATCCACGATATCTCCAATGGCTACAAGCTGGTCTAGTATCTGGTTGATCTTCATGAAATAGTTGGCAACATTATCGAATGTTGATATCTGGATGGATTTGAGCTTGTTGCTCAACATCATCTTCCTATTCATGTTATCATAGTAAAGGTTCACTAGATCCTTAAACATCTCTCTGGCCGACTGCTTCTTTTCCAAGTGTGGGATCAAATGATTCCTTGCAGTATCCATAATCAATTTTGGCTCTAATGTCCTCATGAGTTTCCTTGAGTGCTGCATCTGTTTAGTGTTGGTACAGGAATAACTTTTTCTGTCATCTTCCGAAAGTAACGACAAGGTCACCCTCACTTTACAGGACTAGAATTTAGATGCTCCATCCAACCAGTCTTCAACTTTGAGATTAGTTGTTACCATTCTTAGATTTGATAAAATCAGCTGTGCTAAGTTCTTTTAGCACCCACAAGTTTAAAAATGTTATTGGTTTATAGATCTGCTAAGATCTTTTTACAGATTCGATAGATTTGCTACAATTCTCTGTGGATCTATGTTTTTGGCTCTTTAAAAAAACCCACAAAAATTTAAATCCTGCAAAACCTTTGACTGGTATGCCTTCCTTCTCTCCTTCTGAAGAATGACCACCAAATAACTGTTGGGTGATCTGATCTGTGCTATACGGACTGCTCCTGCTTGCTAATGTCGCCCTATAATGTTTTGTCCTCACCTGTCAAGTCATACGCTGTCTTATCCCACTTTCATACTTGCTGCAATCTCCTGTACTTGCTGTCATCACTGTCTCGTGCTGTGTACGTATGGCTCTCACACGCACAGTCATCTTTCTTCTGGTCTGTGTCTTGTGCGTTACAGTGATTGCTGTCTACCTGTGCTGTGCAGGTACGGTTGCTGTCATCATCTGTTACCCACATGTGTGCATATACACACGTCACCTGTATGGCCTGTCCCACTGTATGGACTGTTGTGGCTCCTTCATGGTACCACTGTGTCTGCAACCTTGACTTTCTGTGGATTTTTACGCAGAAAATAGTACAGCCCCCCTTGCCTCCACAAATTTACTGAATCTGGCTTATTTGCAATACTTGAAAAATTGGTCTCCTCCTCAGAGACAATGTTGTGATACCATGTTAATTTTACTAGCCCCAGCTACTGGCAATTTATTACACAGCGAATTGCTTGCTGCAAAAGATATTAACTGCAGATTTACTAAATAAAAGCACTGCTGGAATATTATCAGGTAAATAAAATATAAAAACATTGGATGCACAATTGACCAATCTCATACACATGCACACAGGAAATTATGCCCTTCAAATCTGATGCCCGTTAACATTAGTTTTGCAGCATACAAGGGCTTCCCTTTCTGGGAAATTAAATGCCAACTGAGGAAAATCTCAGACAGCAAAAACTGGATTTTTTCCAGGTGGCAAAACCCTTTTGCTGCTCAGTACTGCAGCAAAAACCCTCAAACCTGTCCTTAGATCCTGCTGGATGCTGGATTCTTCTCTTGGTGCCCCTTCTCTTAAAATGGAATCTGGACACTTGGATGAATGTCCTTCTCCATCCAAGATCCTCACTATCTCACTGTCTTGCGGTCACTTGATGTGTCTTTTTTGTAAGTTTTCCTTTTGTACGTTTGAGTTATTGATTGAATCCAAAAGCCTAAACTTCAAAGTGATTGACAGTTAAGATTTTCAACTTCGCTTGAGATCAATGGTTGAGATTGATTTAATTCATTAATACAAATAATCTTTGCATTTCGTTAGATTAACTCCCTTTTCTTATAAAAGGAAATTACTTAAATAATTCTTTAATTAAAGTGACTTGCTAAGGCTAAAGGTCCTTTGGACAACTTCCACCTGTCTAGATACTTGGACCTGTGTGGAACTAGCCATCAGACGCTACTATCATTGTGATGGGAATATACAAGGACAATGGAGAGGAAAAGGGAAAGGAGAAAGTCTTGTTTTAATCCCCTAGATGAGTTAAAAATGGAAGAGAGTTCATCATTTACAAGGAAAACAAAAGGTGCTATTGAATAAGCATTCTTGGATTTTGTTCAATCAATGTCAAATAAAAAACTAGGGTTATAAGGCTTTTTGAGGAAACCCTAGTTCATTTTATCATAAGCTCTTTCCAGCTCTAATTTGAGAAGCATACCCCTCTTTTTTTATTTAAGAGATTGGATTGTTTACCAGCTAGAAACTGGTTTTGTTCTTTTGAGGTGAGGGATTGGGGGAGACGCCTGATCCTTGTGGCTATGATTTTACACAATGTTATGAGTGGTGATATGGGTTTCTAGGCCCCTAAATCTTCTGCAATATCAACTTTTGGAATGAGAGAGCAATAAGTTGTTTTTGAGCTTTACGAATTTCACATCAGGATCTTGTTTCTGCAACCTCTGTTAGTAAAGTCTGTGTGGATGATGTGCCACATCTTTTAAAAGATGCTCACTGGGAAGTCATCTGGTCTTGGGGGCCTGGCCTTTTTCCATATAAAAAGGTACAGATCTGAGTTCCTACATATTGATAGGTTCCATCATCACGCTATTGTCTTCTTGAGCGATGGCCTTGTGGTTTATGGAACCTATCAAGATGTGGGAACTCAGATCTGTATGGTTGTTCTTGAGCGATGGATTTGGGGATGATGGATAAGACCCAATTTTGCTCATTTGAAAAATTTGAACCCTGATCTGATAGGAGGGACTTGAGAAATCTAGACACTTGTGTTTTTGTAGATGCTTGGTCTTGTATTATGGAGTCGTTGGCTTTTTTATACTAGGAAATTTGTTTCATCTCTTATACTATGTGGATTTATAGAAAGAGTTTGTACTCCGATCTGCTTTTGGGATCTTTGTTTCAAATATTCTCCTCTAGCATAAATTTTATTCAGGGCTAAATTTTTTACTGCCGCTTTTGTTGGAGTGGGTCAGTGAAACTTGCGTTTTCAAATTCACGTTGGATGGTTTTGATTGCTTTTTCAAGAACAAATTTCTGCCTGAAAGTGTTCCTAAATCTGGATTTGTTTTATCCAGGGACAAATTTTTGCTGCTGCTTTTTCTTGGAGTGAGTTAGTGAGACCTTCATTTTCAATTTCATTTTGGATCGCCCCTTGGGTAACCAGCACGTCTATATAGACGGTTTTGCCTCCCAAAGTAATAGGGAACTTTGGTCAAGCATGCACTAGTTTTGGGTGTACTTCCTTAGTCTAAGACTACTCGAGCTGTAGCTAACCACCAAATCAGCCTCAACACTGTTTCTCCATGTTACATTTTCAACTGGCTATCCAACGGTCTTAATAGCTAGAATGAAAAACCCTAACCATGATGGAAAAATGTTGATTCCTTCACTTGATGTACCATTCAAAAGTTGACAATTCTTATGGTTATGCCAACCACAATGCTTGAACATTTCACAGACACGTCATTAACACTAACCCTATAAACCATCTCAGAATTTGGTCAAATCATCCGACTTGATTCTATATTGATTCCACGCTTGTTCACCAAGATTTGACTACGTGTATTGGCCCAGCCCTTTCAGAAGGGGCATTCATTCTCAATGCCTCTCGGAACAAGGATCAGATGCACTGCCGGGGCAAGTTTCTTGAAGCATCTCAGCTCTTTCCTGCACCCTTTTTATATATATAACTGCTCGCGTTTCCCTTGGCGTTCATACACGCAATTGCTTCAATTTCGTTGCAGCCTCCACCGCGTCTTCTTCCTCTTTTAGTTCCTGGGTTATAGATTTTAGGCACCAATGTCTCCTTGCGTTGAAAATTCTTCTTATGGCTGCCACTGGTCTAAATTTAGTGATTCACAGAAATCCCATTTTGTTAAGAATTCATGTAGATTGCATTGTGGTTCTCTCAGAATCTGCTTGTAGATCGCATTCTGAGGCCGAAGAGGCACTGGAATCTGATAATCTGTGGCTGAAAATGCAAGCCGAAGCGAGGAAAGATGCAGAGTACGAACCCCTGCTTGCAGTTTTTCTGTGCACTTCGGTCTTAGCTCACAAATCTATGGAAGGTGCCCTGACTTTCCAATTGGGCAGTAAGCTTTCAAATTTAATGCAACTCCATTTTTATTGAGGAATTATCCATGTGTACTGGTAAAGCTGTAGCCCTCCTGTTCAGGCTTGCGCTGTTTTTCCTATTACATATTGTTTCCGTTTTCAGAGCATATTGAAAAGCCTCATCTATGGTGTTCAACTTGACCATTTCTATCTCATCTTGATTTTGAAACTGTAATTCATTAACGGACTTGGCTATTGCTTGTCTATCTTCATGTAGGTTCATTGAGTCATTCTGATTTGTAGCTTTATAAATTACACTATATTCATGAACCAACAACTCATCCTGAGCAAATCCTGTTGATAACACGTGTGGAAGAATTTTTTTTTTCACCAGTATTCTGATTTTATATCTACATGTTCTGATTTTATATCTACCTGTTCTGATTTTATATCTATCTGCAAACAATTTAACCATTCAATTCCCACGTAATTCGAATGAGGAATCGCGCGTAGCTTTCCATGGATTCAATTAATCAATAGGTGAATCTTTCTGCAGATAGATGAATCTTTTTACAGTTAGTTACACCTCCACATCTATATTTTTATTCCACTATTGCACTCAACGTTTGATAATCCATCTACATCAGTGGGGTCAGGCGTATAGGGTTCCTCATGGGGTACACTCATCTCATTGTCTGTTAATTCTGCGGATCTAGTACCGCTTTGTTTTTTCAGATTTTGGACACCGGAGGTGCGGCTGATCGAGCTCATAACATCTTGGAACATTCCCAACAAACCACCAATAGGTCACAAATTTGCATAAACCTAATGTGTATATGCGAGTCAAAGGATGTTGGGTAGACCAGAAATGTCACGCAATGACTATTTGGGAATTGAGGCAAATGGAACAATGAATGGTCGAATGTGGGGGCTTATCGATAGGTTTCAGACCAAAGCATATATATTCAATGTATAAATAATTGGTATATACAGATAGCTGTGGTATCATTGCTGTTAATTAAATCAGAATGCATATTGTCTGGAGTGATACCAATTAGAAAGAAAAATATTGAATTTAATAGCGAAATTGTCCCTGCTCTTCATCGGTTATTTCAGAATATTTGTTTATGACCTGGCCATAAAAATAATCAAGCAGCTTAGCATCATTTCGGGAGGAAACATGGGGGGCCTATACAGTTAAAACTGTCATATTATGGGGGCAGATCTGCATACCTTAAAGTTGCTCCCACAAAACAAAGGGTTATTGATTCTTTTAGATTATCATTCTATGGTTGAATATGAGAACGACTGTAGCATTGAAAATAATGAAAATTTTCATTAGTGGGTGGCAAAGCTATATAACAAGCCTAACAATGGAGTTGTCTGTAAATTTGTAAGTGTATATCGCAAGATTGCAGGTGTCTGAATGTTTCAAATCACAATATGAGGTAGATCAGTATGGGCAGATTTCTCGACAAGTTTACAATTTTCTATCTTAGGCAGGCAATTTTATGCCTAATTGTATTGTAATTTAAGGGATTTGAAATGGTGTTGCCTTCGCGGGTGCGCTTGCAGGAAGACCATATAATTAATAAAATGATTATTTTTTTGTGTTGGGGAGGAATAACCTTCGCCGTCATCCAATCCGGTTCTGGGTCGGGTGGCAGTGTCTTTTCTTTATGGTGTGGAATATTTTTATGCTTGATTCATAAATTTTATGACACATATATCATATTAATATTACTTCACCATATATCATATTAATTTACTGAACTAAACATCAATACAACTTTTATACTGTCATAGCAAAATTAACCGTACTTCTTTCTTTTTAACGCATGACATGAAAATAGTAACTGAATGTGATTAAAAGGAAAATGTCACTTTAGTTTTACTTTGCTTGGTCATACGACTTTGTTCAAAGCATATAATAAATCATCCGATAGTACTAGTTTTTCTTCATAAAAAGGTTTACGTGGGTTTATCTAGAAAGCTCCACTATGTAATTATGTTGTCCAGTCATGAGGACTATTCATGACCAGTTTCTTCATGGGCCTTAACTGGTTAAAAGGCATCCACTTTGTAGATAATATACTTTCCATAGGATTGATTGTAATCTTGTAATAGGAAAAAGATTCTTTAGTCACGATACTCGAAGCACTTCTTCGACTTTTGGTGGATATTGAACCACATCTCCGTGATTGATAGAATCTTTCGTACTAAACTTGTTTTATATATATACTTTGAAATTTGTGATAAATTATGTTTTAAGTATTATACTTCAATTGAGTAACTAAATTTGTTATAGCTTTTGGCATAAAAGTAATGAATAAATCCACTGCAATTACAGGGTAGATCATGGCTCCTAAACGTCGAAGGCAAAACCAAAACAACCTTGGAGTAGAAACACCACCTCCCACCACTTCAGAGATAGGAACCCCAGCTGAGCAAGCTATATTACATTCCCTTGGAGAAATGACCAATATCTTTAAGGATTGGGTCTCAAGCCAAGGACGAGATCAAGGAAATGTGCAAAAGGAAGTAGAACAAAAACAGAGACAAGACCTAAATTCTCAACTCAATATCAAAGATGGACAAGCAACACTTGATATTATGAAAGAAGTCCAAAAATCCAAATTACCAGAGTTTACGGTTCTAGAAGGGGGTTCAAAAGCAGAAGCATGGGTAATGGCTGTCAAAAGAGCACTTAGTTTTAAGGCATACACTTCTACGGAAAAAGCCCAGATATCAATGAGTCTACTAAAAGGAGATGCCTTATTATGGTGGGTAAATGAAGAAACGAAGATGCAAGTTACACCAGTACAAGTTACTTGGGAAATGTTTGAGGAAGCCTTCCGAACTAGGTACCTATCAGAGGAGTATAAACACCAACAAGTAGGAGCTTTCCATGAAGTATGACAAAATGGTAGATCTATCGAGGACTACGAAGCTGAATTTTATTCGTTGGTCCATCACGTGGACTATATGGCTGATGATAGACGTCAAGCTGAAAGATTCTTACATGGACTCGACCCCTTAGTCCGAGCAGAAGTCGCCATGTGGAAACCCACCACTATGGCAACAACCATCAGTTTGGCCAAACAAGTCTTGAGGAAAATCAATATGAAGAAACAAATGGTAGTTGATGGAAATTCAGGAAAGGAGCATTCCACAATGAGGCTGAATAAACTAGGGGGGCAGCCATATAGATTCCAGGGAAGACAAAGCACTATTTCTCGGAGCGCTAGCGCCACTTCTTGACCACCTCCAAGAGGACGTAAGGGTCAACCCTACTTGATTAATGGGAAGAATAGAAGATTTGGTGACCAAGGACGAGTACAACGTGAGAAGCAGACACAAATAGAATGTTGGCATTGTAAAGGTCCACATTATAGACAAGATTGTCCAAGTTATCAAGCAGGGATTAAACAACAGGAATACAAAGCAAAAGGAGGAAGACCAAAAAACCCACATCGAATTCATGCAGCTACAAACCATCGCCAGGCTGAGCACCAAGCCACTGTAGTAGAATCTGCAGGTATTATCAGTGACATCCCTCTATCTATGTTAATTGATCCAGGTGCTACTAATAGCTTTATTTCACCTTCAACAATACTTAGATGTGGATTGACAGCTCATGAGCAAAGTAACTTTAGAATGGTAGAAATGGTGTCAGGCTCTCAGCAATCGGTAGGGTCAATGGTAAGAAATTGTAGTGTTAATATTGGGGGGTGTGATACCAAGATGAATCTATATAGTACAACTCTCGGAACGTATGACTTAATCGTGGGAATGGATTGGCTTGAATCCCATCAAGCTATATTGGATTGTTATAATAAAACAGTCCTCATAAAAAATGACCAAGGAGAAACCAAGGTGATAAAAGGGATTAGACGTGATGTTACATTACGCCTCATATCAGCCAAGAAAGTTAATAAGTGTATGAGAAAAGGGTGCAAGATTTATGCGGTAGAAATGGTTCCTACCAATGAGAAGTCCTTGGATAAATTGCACCCACTACTTTCCGAATTTGCTGATGTATTTCCTCCAGAGTTACCAGGTTTTCCTCCAGTTCGAGAAATTGATTTCTCCATAACCTTGAAACCAGAAGTGGAACCCATATCCAAAGCACCTTATCGAATGACTGTTCCAGAGCTTAATGAATTGAGTATACAGCTCAAAGAACTTCTTGACCAAGGTTTTATAAGACCCAGTGTGTCACCTTGGGGTGCACCAGTAATTTTTGTAAAGAAGAAGGATGGAACTCTTAGGTTATGTATTGATTATCGAGATTTAAACAAGGCCACCATTCGAAACAGGTACCCCATGCCTCGAATCAATGACCTCTTTGACCAACTAAAAGGAGCTTCAATATTCTCCAAGATAGACTTATGGTCAGGTTATCATCAGCTAAGAATCAAGGAGGAAGACATACCTAAAACAACGTTCAGAACACGCTGTGGACACTATGAGTTTATTGTTATGCCATTTGGTTTGACTAATGCCCCAGCAACCTTCATGAACTTGATGAATAGTGTCTTCCGAAAATATCTGGACCGCTTTGTCCAAGTATTCTTGGATGACATCCTCATTTATTCCCGTAATGAGAAAGAGCATCTAGAACACTTGAGGTTGGTACTACAATGCCTTAGAGAAAATAAGCTCTATGGAAAACTTTCTAAATGTTCCTTCTTTGAGAAAGAAATTCAATATCTAGGCCATACCATTAGTGGGAAAGGCATTGCAGTGGATTACAGTAAGGTTGAAACTACAATGACTTGGCCCACTCCTCGAAATGTCAAAGAAGTACGCAACTTTATGGGATTAGCAGGCTACTATAGAAGGTTTGTAGAAAGGTTCTCGCAAATATCTAATCCCATCACCCACCTACAAAAGAAAGGGGTTAAATTTGAATGGACAAGTGAGTGTGATAAAGCATTTAAGGAACTAAAACATCGACTAACAACGACCCCAATATTAAAAGTACCTGACATGGACAAGGACTTTCTTGTATGCACTGATGCATCAGAAGAAGGATTAGGTGCAGTCTTGATGCAAGATGAAGGAGTTATCGCTTATGCTTCTCGAAAACTTAAGAAGCATGAAATCAATTACGCAACTCATGATCTGGAATTAGCAGCAGTTGTAATGGCCTTGAAATTGTGGAGACATTATCTAATGGGGCGTCAATTTGAGTTAAGAACAAATCATAAAAGTCTTGAGTATATCTTCACACAAAAGGACCTCAATGCTCGACAACGACGCTGGAGTGAGCTATTTAGTGATTATGATTTCAAGATATCCTATATTAAGGGAAAGAGAACAAAGTCGCAGATGCTTTAAGCAGGAGACCTAGACTTCATTCAATGACAGCATCTTGATTCTTAGTTGATGATAACCTGACCGTAAGTCTATCTTGGAGAATATTGAAGCTCCTTTTAGTTGGTCAAAGACGTCATCGATTCGAGGCATGGGGTACCTGTTTCGAATGGTGGCCTTGTTTAAATCTCGATAATCAATACATAACCTAAGAGTTCCATCCTTCTTCTTTACAAAAATTACTGGTGCACCCCAAGGTGACACACTGTGTCTTATAAAACCTTGGTCAAGAAGTTCTTTGAGCTGTATACTCAATTCATTAAGCTCTGGAACAGTCATTCGATGAGGTGCTTTGGATATGGGTTCCACCTCTGGTTTCAAGGTTATGGAGAAATCAATTTCTTGAACTGGAGGCAAACCTGGTAACTCTGGAGGAAATACATCAGCAAATTCGGAAAGTAGTGGGTGCAATTTATCCGAGGACTTCTCATTGGTAGGAACCATTTCTACCGCATAAATCTTGCACCCTTTTCTCATACACTTATTAACTTTATTCGCTGATATGAGGCGTAATGTAACATCACGTCTAATCCCTTTTATCACCTTGGTTTCTCCTTGGTCATTTTTTATGAGGACTGTTTTATTATAACAATCCAATATAGCTTGATGGGATTCATGCCAATCCATTCCCATGATTAAGTCATACGTTCTGAGAGTTGTACTATATAGATTCATCTTGGTATCACACCCCCCAATGTTAACACTACAATTTCTTACCATTGACCCAACTGATTGCTGAGAGCTTGACGCCATTTCTACCATTCTAAAGTTACTTTGCTCATGAGTTGTCAATCCACATCTAAGTATTGTTGAAGGTGAAATAAAGCTATCAGTAGCACCTGGATCAATTAACACAGATAGAGGGATGTTATTGATCATACCTGCAGATTCTACTACAGTGGCTTGGTGCTCAGCCTGGCGATGGTTTGTAGCTGCATGAATTTGATGTGGGTTTTGTGGTCTTCCTCCTTTTGCTTGGTATTCCTGTTGTTTAATCCCTGCTTGATAACTTGGACAATCTTGTCTATAATGTGGACCTTTACAATGCCAACATTCTACTTGTGCCTGCTTCTCACGTTGTACTCGTCCTTGGTCACCAAATCTTCTATTCTTCCCATTAATCAAGTAGGGTTGACCCTTACGTCCTCTTGGAGGTGGTCGAGAAGTGGCGCTAGCGATCCGAGAAATAGTGCTTTGTCTTCCCTGGAATCTATATGGATGCCCCCCTGGTTTATTCAGCCTCATTGTGGAATGCTCCTTTCCTGAATTTCCATCAACTACCATTTGTTTCTTCATATTGATTTTCCTCAAGACTTGTTTGGCCAAACTGATGGTTGTTGCCATAGTGGTGAGTTTCCACATGGCGACTTCTGCTCGGACTAAGGGGTCGAGTCCATGTAAGAATCTTTCAGCTTGATGTCTATCATCAGCCATATAGTCCACGTGATGGACCAACGAATAAAATTCAGCTTCATAGTCGTCGATAGATCTACCATTTTGTCGTACTTCATGGAAAGCTCCTACTTGTTGGTGTTTATACTCCTCTGATAGGTACCTAGTTCGGAAGGCTTCCTCAAATATTTCCCAAGTAACTTGTACTGGTGTAACTAACATCTTCGTTTCTTCATTTACCCACCATAATAAGGCATCTCCTTTTAGTAGACTCATTGATATCTAGGCTTTTTCCGTAGAAGTGTATGTCTTAAAACTAAGTGCTCTTTTGACAGCCATTACCCATGCTTCTGCTTTTGAACCCCCTTCTAGACCCGTAAACTCCGGTAATTTGGATTTTTGGACTTCTTTCATAATATCACGTGTTTCTTGTCCATCTTTGATATTGAGTTGAGAATTTAGGTCTTGTCTCTGTTTTTGTTCCACTTCCTTTTGCACATTTCCTTGATCTCGTCCTTGGCTTGAGACCCAATCCTTAAAGATATTGGTCATTTCTCCAAGGGAATGTAATATAGCTTGCTCAGCTGGGGTTCCTATCTCTGAAGTGGCAGGAGGTGGTGTTTCTACTCCAAGGTTGTTTTGGTTTTGTCTTCGACGTTTAGGAGCCATGATCTACCCTGTAATTGCAGTGGATTTATTCATTACTTTTATGCCAAAAGCTATAACAAATTTAGTTACTCAATTGAAGTATAATACTTAAAACATAAATTATCACAAATTTTGAAGTATATATATAAAACAAGTTTAGTACGAAAGATTCTATCAATCATGGAGATGTGGTTCAATATCCACCAAAAGTCGAAGAAGTGCTTCGAGTCTCGTGACTAAAGAATCTTTTTCCTATTACAAGATTACAATCAATCCTATGGAAATTATATTATCTACAAAGTGGATGCCTTTTAACCAGTTAAGGTCCATGAAGAAACTGGTCATGAATAGTCCTCATGACTGGACAACATAATTACATAGTGGAGCTTTTTGGATAAACCCACGTAAACCTTTTTATGAAGAAAAACTAGTACTATCGGATGATTTATTATATGCTTTGAACAAAGTCGTATGACCAAGCAAAGTAAAACTAAAGTGACATTTTCCTTTCAATCACATTCAGTTACTATTTTCATGTCATGTGTTGAAAATAAAGTACGGTTAATTTTGATATGACAGTATAAAAGTTGTATTGATGTTTAGTTCAGTAAATTAATATGATATATGGTGAAGTAATATTAATATGATATATGTGTCATAAAATTTATGAATCAAGCATAAAAATATTCCACACCATAAAGAAAAGACACTGCCACCCGACCCAGAACCAGATCGGATGACGGGGAAGGTTATTCCTCTCCAACACAAAAAGAAATAATCATTTTATTAATTATATGGTCTGCCTGCAAGCGCACCCGCGAAGGCAACACCATTTCAAATCCCTTAAATTACAATACAATTAGGCATAAAATTGTCTACCTAAGATAGAAAATTGTAAACTTGTCGAGAAATCTGCCCATACTGATCTACCTCATATTGTGATTTGAAACATTCAGACACCTGCAATCTTGCGATATACACTTACAAATTTACCGAAAACTCCATTGTTAGGCTTGTTATATAGCTTCGTATATAGATTTGCCGCCCACTAATGAAAATTTTCATTATTTGCAATGCTACAGTCGTTCTCATATTCAACCATAGAATGATAATCTAAAAGAATCAATAACCCTTTGTTTTGTGGGAGCAACTTTAAGGTATGCAGATCTGCCCCCATAATATGACAGTTTTAACTGTATAGGCCCCCCATGTTTCCTCCCGAAATGATGCTAAGCTGCTTGATTATTTTTATGGCCAGGTCATAAACAAATATTCTGAAATAACCGATGAAGAGCAGGACAATTTCGCTATTAAATTCAATATTTTTCTTTCTAATTGGTATCAGTCCAGACAATATGCATTCTGATTTAATTAACAGCAATGATACCATAGTTGTCTGTATATACCAATTATTTATACATTGAATATATATGCTTTGGTCTCAAACCTATCGATAAGCCCTCACATTCGAACCATTCATTGTTCCATTTGCCTCAATTCCCAAATAGTCATTGCGTGACATTTCTGGTCTACCCAACATCCTTTGACTCGCATATACACATTGGGTTTACACAAATTTGTGACTTATTGGTGGTTTGTTGGGAATGTTCCAAGATGTTATGAGCTCGATCAGCCGCACCTCCGGTGTCCAAAATCTGAAAAAACAAAGCGGTACTAGATCCGCAGAATTAACAGACAATGAGATGAGTGTACCCCCTGAGGCACCCTATACGCCTGACCCCACTGATGTAGATGGATTATCAAACGCTGAGCGCAATAGTGGAACAAAAATAATGATGTGGAGGTGTAACTAACTGTAAAAAGATTCATCTATCTGCAAAAAGATTCACCTATTGATTAATTGAATCCATGGAAAGCTACGCGTGATTCCTCATTCGAATTACGTGGGAATTGAATGGTTAAATTGTTTGCAGATAGATATAAAATCAGAACAGGTAGATATAAAATCAGAATACTGGTGAAAAAAAAAATCTTCCACACGTGTTATCAACAGGATTTGCTCAGGATGAGCTGTTGATTCATGAATACAGCGTAATTTATAAAGCTACAAATCAAAATGACTCAATGAACCTACATGAAGATAGACAAGCAATAGCCAAGTCTGTTAATGAATTACAGTTTCAAAATCAATATGAGATAGAAATGGTCAAGTTGAACACCATAGATGAGGCTTTTCAATATGCTTTGAAAACGGAAATAATATGTAATAGGAAAACCAGCGCAAGCCAGAATAGGAGGGCTACAGCTTTACCAGTACACATGGATAATTCCTCAATAAAAATGGAGTTGCATTAAATTTGAAAGCTTACTGCCCAATTGGAAAGTCAGGGCACCTTCCATAGATTTGTGAGCTAAGACCGAAGTGCACAGAAAAATTGCAAGCAGGGGTTCGTACTTTGCATCTTTCCTCGCTTCGGCTCGCATTTTCAGCCACACATTATCAGATTCCAGTGCCTCTTCGGCCTCAGAATGCGATCTACAAGCAGATTCTGAGAGAACCAGAATGCGATCTACATGAATTCTTAACAAAATGGGATTTCTGTGAATCACTAAATTTAGACCAGTGGCAGCCATAAGAAGAATTTTCAACGCAGGGAGACATTGGTGCCTAAAATCTGTAACCCAGGAACTAAAAGAGGAAGAAGACGCGGTGGAGGCTGCAATGAAATTGAAGCAATTGAAGCAATTGCGTGTATGAAGGCCAAGGGAAACGCGAGTAGTTATATATATAAAAAGGGTGCAGGAAAGAGCTGAGATGCTTCAAGAAACTTGCCCCGGCAGTGCGTCTGATCCTTGTTCCGAGAGGCATTGAGAATGAATGCCCCTTTTGAAAGCGCTGGGCCAATACACGTAGTCAAATCTTGGTGAACAAGCGTGGAATCAATATAGAATCAAGTCGGATGATTTGACCAAATTCTGAGATGGTTTATAGGGTTAGTGTTAATGATGTGTCTGTGAAATGTTCAAGCATTGTGGTTGGCATAACCATAAGAATTGTCAACTTTTGAATGGTACATCAAGTGAAGGAATCAACATTTTTCCATCATGGTTAGGGTTTTTCATTCTAGCTATTAAGACCGCTGGATAGCCAGTTGAAAATATAACAGGGAGAAACAGTGTTGAGGCTGATTTGGTGGTTAGCTACAGCTCGAGTAGTCTTAGACTAAGGAAGTACACCCAAAACCAGTGCATGCTTGACCAACGTATCTGCAAAATGAGTCTGAAAAAAAATAACTGCACAACTTACTGATCTGTTTCTATATTTTTAGTGAATGATGAAAAAATTAACTGGTAAAGGAACAGTTCAAGAAATGATCCAGTTCTGAAAATAAAGCATGGAGAGAAAGTAAGAACTACGGATCATCCAAACTCCAACATGTGCAAAGAGGCATGCGTGAAAGTGCATAATTGAAAGCCAATATTCAATGATAAATATTTTTTTTCTATCTATTGTTAAAATTGCAGAAAAATGAATCTAATTCCAAATCCAAAGTGAATACAGGCAGAAACATAATCACCAAAACCAATCAAAATATAACTATGCAGTAAGTATGCATTGAATAAAGAAAATTTACGGCATAGTGAGGGTTTGAAAAAAATTATGCCGCCTCTTGGAAGTAATCAACCTGTAACTTTAAAACAAATCAAGTTAAAAATTCCAACAAAGTAAATTTATGGATGCCCATAGGCCCTAAGGGTTAAACCTGCTCTGATACCATATGTAACAGCACAAAGTAAAACTAAAATTAATGTCTTAATGGAAAACAAATTCTTACAAATGAACTTACCTATATTACCTGTACTTGCAGTCTGCGAAGTGATCACAAGATTTTGGGGACGACTCTCCTCCCAACCGTAGGCTCAATTGTGCAGTATTCTGCTACAACTAGCCACCCCCGAGCCCTCAATCAACGACTACTGCCAGTGCTCCTAAGTCTTCGTATACCATTCTCCCAAGAGAATGAAAGATAGAATATCGGAATGATGGAATACCTCTCATCCTCCTCACCTTCTATTAAATAGAACAAAACATTGGAAGGGGAACCACATGCACACACTCCATGTGTCTGCATGCAACTTTTTTTCTTGTTTTATTTCTTTACTTTTCTTTTTATTTTTAGCTTTCTTGTTTTATTTCCTTCTTTTTGATAATTTTCTTCTATTATTTGTATTTATTCTTATTTAGAGCTTTAATATGGTTATTACTATTTTTATTTTTATTTTTATTACTTATTTCCTTTTATATAATTTTTAATATCATTATTATTTTATTATCAAGTGATTTATTTATATTATTATTATTTATTATTAAGTGATTTATTTATTATTATTCATTATTTTTTATTATTAATTATTATTTTTGTATTATTTTATTAGTTATTATATTTATTATTTATTATTAAGGGAGGGATATTACACGGCAGTTCTGGCAGTTGTAGCTCTTCCTGGAAGTTTTGGCAGTTCCTGTTGTTCCCAGTAGTTTCAGTAGTTCCGGCTTTTTCGGCAGTTACGGCTTTTCCAGCTTTTCTGGCAATTTCGACGTTTTCAATATTTCCGGCATTTCCAGTTTTTTTGGCTTTTCCGGCAGTTTTGGCTTTTTCGGCTTTTCCAGCAGTTAAGTCTTTTTCAACAGTGCCAGTAGTTCTAGCTTTTCCGGCTTTTATGGCAGTTTCGGGAGTTCTGACTTTTCCGACAGTTCCATCTTTTCCGACAATTCCAGCTTTTTCAGCTTTTCTGGCAGTTCCAGCGTTTCCGGCATTTCCGACTTTTCCAACATTTTCGTCTTTTCCAACTTTTCTTGTAGTTCCGGCTTTTCCGGTAGTTCCGTCTTTTCCAGCAGTTTTGGCAGTTCCGGTAGTTCCGGCAGTTTCGGCTTTTTCGGCTTTTCCGACTTTTTGAGCAATGTAGAGCTTATTCTCCCATGACTGCATTAGATCTAGGGCATGTTATCTAGTGTAGCGTATACCCTAGGGCACTCCCTCTAGCTCTCATCTTCATCAAACCCAAAACAAGATGAAGTGAGATCACAAGAGTGAGTGTGTGTGTGGCAAATGACTTCAAGTCCTCTTCTATTTATACTAAAACGTAGAGGTTGAATAGACATGAATATTGGGCTTCTGAGCCTACATATGTTGCTGGCCGACTTGACAATTTGTCCATAGTTAAAATAAATTCATATCTTCATAAATACTTATTAGAATCAGATGATCTTTAGATCAATCCTACATCTCTGGATGAGAGGGATCCAAGAAAAATATCAGCTACCATAAATAAGATGACCCACATGGAGTTTCGTCCTAGTTGCCAATTTTAACACTTGCCTAGTTGGGCATTGCACAAGTCCAAGGCTCAAGTTGTCTGCTTAGCCTCTGAGACTGCGCAATGCGTAGTACAGGATGGCCCAAACTACACATTATGCAGTCTGAGGGTTCAAGCCTAATCCCTTGGCCACTGAGACCACGTAATGTGCAATCTCTCCCTTAGTTTGCCCAAGTTGAACTGCACATTGTGAAATCTCAAGCCTCATGCTACATCGCTGGATGTTGAGACTACACAATGCGCAACTCCTGCAACTAGTCCCTGTCCCTTGACCTCAAAAATTGTGCAATTTTCCCCTTTGGTTTAGTGGTTGCTACTGTGATTTTACTTTGTGAATTGATTTGCTGAAGCTAATTTACTTTGCCATGAGTGTTTTTTCCTCCTATAGGTATCACAATTGTTGAGTACTTCTCTTCATTTATCACCAATATCATGGCACCCAAGAGAGCTGCTCCAAAGGATACCACAGAGAGCAGCACCAGGGAGGCAGTTGAGAGTACATTAGTACACTTGCCAGTTTATTTAGATATTCAATTGTTCATGGAAAAGGAATCAGATATCAATTGGTAGAAAGTGAATGAAGCATTCTCACCACGAAGCTTCAAAGTAGATCTAGAAGACTGACAGGTATATATCAACGATCAACAGTCGAGACTGTTAGTGTCAGTCTTTACAGCCTTCCTCCAGTGATCAAATGTGCTCTTACAAAGTGATTTTGAAGTGTCAAGGTCAAATTTTGTCATTTCAAAGAGTTTTCAAGCAAAATTTGGTCACTAGGCATTAGGTCTAGGGTTTGCTTTCACTCCTTCTAAAGTTGTCCAAATGGCGGGCTATGTCATCATTCAGCTGATTCTATCATCATTCATAGGGTTGTCATTATCATGTCAGTGTCTAATGAGTCATTTTACATCTTGTCCATGCTTCAGTTGTGCCTTGGCAAGTTCATTTCCCTCTGCTAGGGTTTTGAAGCCAATTTCTCTTGGATGGTCAAATCAATGGAAAAACTTGTTTCCTGATGTTCATACACCTTCCCATATCCTTAAAGTACCATATCATATACTTCCCAACACTCAGATTCCCCAAAATCCTCATTTTTGCACAAACCCTAGTTTCTAGCTACGACCTGGCAATTTTCTAGGTTTGGCCTGTGATTTGCCCTTTTGGACCCCTTCCCCTCACTCAATCTCTGCGATTCCACTTTCCCCTGCTTCCTAACATCCCTCCCCACTCCCAAAAAATTTCCCCAAGAATTTAGAAGCCCCCTATCCCCTTCATTTCGCTTCGTTTCGACCAAATTCCTTGTTTCACACATCGGGGCAAGTTTCACTCAAATGATGTTTCAGAGCAGTCAGAGATGAATTTTGGAAAACTGAGAGAGGTTTTTGTCCATAACATGCCAGAAGAAAAACCTCCTTCAATTTTTACACAGGTGTCATGGTTTGAGAGAAATGTCAAAAATACCGGCGAGAACGAAGGTGCTCCAAGGACGATTGGCAAAAACACAAAAACGAAGGAAAACGCCCGATCCACTCCAAATTTTGGCCAAAGCCTCTTTGACTGAGCATGGTACTTGATTGGGGACTCCCAGCCCAAATTTCAAGAAATTTGGAGAAAATTTTGTCATTTGTGAATTTTTTGTGCATTTTACAGGTTTTTCCCGTGGAATGGTCTCACCCCGGGTGAGACCATTTTGGAGGACTGCTCGGAATTTTGAAAACTTGGCATTTTTGGAAAGGGCATGCAAAGAGAAAAATTACCAATACTTGGGAGAAGCCTGATTTTGAGATTTGAGCCTCCAAAAGCTCAAAATACATCAAAAAAATGACTTTCTGCCCACTTTTTGAGTTGCAGAAAGTGACCTTGGGAGAAATGGTTTTTGAGGGGGCAAAACAACTCCAAATTCAGAAATTCCACTTGGGATGGAAAGTAGACAGACCAAGCTTTCCAATGAGCCATCTTGCACCTGATTTGGACCAGTGGAAACCACTCAAAAGTTGCTGCAAAGGTGCGCGGACATGAGAGGCCAACTTTGCCAAATTGACCCTTTTTTTGGTCAAAAAACACGTTTGGACTATGGTTGGACCATTTTTACTTGTAGATGATGGATAAATTGTAATATTTTCATGACACTTTGATAGATTTTACCTCTCTTTACTCTTCTAGAAGCTTCCTTGATGTAAAAAGTGAATAATTAATGCATGAATCAGTTAGCTAAGTAATAGAGGCAAGTTGTTGAGCTGGCCTATTATCTAGTGCTTAGTTTGGAATTAGTTCAACTGCTCCTAGAAGGATGAGCTCGACCCCTAGAGGCAAGGGAAGAGGTTAGCTTGCCTATATTATGTGTTTTCTTAGTCATTTTGAGAGGTTGGAAGGTTGGACTCTTGTGGGAGAAAGCTTTATTGTATATTGTACATCTATCTATGCAATTTTAAGAAAAGGAAGGCCAGGGTTTTGCAGACATCCTTGTGGATTCTTGTGGATTGTTGTGTTGATGGTGTGTTCTCTACATGTTCTTGTAAGTTTGTTTATGTATTCTACATCTCTCTTTTGCTTCTATTTGGACAGATGAAGTGGTAAAGTTTGAATACATGCTTTGACATGCTCAGCTTTTTAGTTTGTTCAAATTTTATGTTTTCTGCTATCTAGAGAGGATTCAAATGGTTGTTTGCCCTCTTTAGCTCCTTCTCTATCATCCCTGATCATCCACCTCAGATTAAGGCATCAGCGCTCACTCCTACCTTGCCCCAAAGATCCCCTGCAAAAACTGTGCTCAATCCCCGCACCCTGAATTGCACTCCCTCCAATTGCCACCAAAAAACCCCAAAAATCTTTAAATCACCCCCCCTTATCAATTTACTAGCCTAATATATTTGATCCTAATTGGTCAGCTTATTATATTGAAAGATCTACCGAATCTGACCCGAGAGAGCCTTCTCATACCTCGTAGGGCTAGCTACGAGGTGAAATGGTTTGATGTAGCCTCGAGAGTTTGTCTATCTCAGCCTAGGTGAATTCCAAGCGCTAACAGGTTCGAGATGGATCTTCAAGGTAAAGCATGTAGCAAACGAAAGCATAGAAAAGTACAAGGCCAACTTCTTGGCCAAGGGGTATTCTGAAGTAGAGGAGATTGACTATGAGCATACCTTTGCTAATGTAGCAAGGTACTCATCCATTATATCACTTATTTCTCTGGCTACACAGATGGGGTGGAAGATCCACCAGATGGATGTAAAAACAACATTCCTTAATGGATTTGTTGAGGAGGAGGTGTATATCGAGCAACCAGAAGGCTTCAAGAATCGAGAGTCTCATGTGTGCATACTCAAGTGAGTGTCGTATGGTCTCAAGAAAGCACCCCATGCTTGGTACATCAGGATTGATAACTATCTCACTGGTTTGGGCTTCACCAAAAGTGAAGTGGATGCAAACCGCTATCACATTTTGGTATACGATAAATTGTTGATTACTGTCTTATATGTTGATGACTTGATTTTAATTGGTGATGAGAATTTGATCAAGTATTGCAAGGATGATCTTGCAAGAGAGTTTGAAATGAAGGACATATGATCTCATGCACTACTTCCTCAGATTGGAAGTACGAAAATGCAATGTGGAATTGTTTGTCTCTTAGGGAAAATATTCCAATGAGACACTTGAGAGGTTTTGAATGGACAGTTGCAAACCCATGGAGACACCTCTAGCAACCAACTAAAGGAAGGAGGATTCTACTTCAGGTGAGGATATGGATGCTACTGTTTATTGGAAGTTCGTGGGTTCACTAATGTATCTTGTGAACACACGACCAAATATGTGCTATGAATCCAACCAATTGAGCCAAGCTATGGTTAGGTCAACCAAATTATTTTGGAAGGTAGCTAGTAAGAATTTTCTATGGTACCTTAGAGGCACTACCCAGTTTAGACTATGGTACAGATGAACATAGGGAGTGAAGCTATGTGGATTCACAGATGCAGATTGGGTGGGGAGTCCACCATATCAAAAGATTACATCAAATGCAATTTTTAGTGTTGGTTCCACATTATGGTTTCTTGGTACAACAGGAAGAAAATATCTATGACATCCATCTCGGTAGAAGCAAAATACATGGCTGCCAGTCAAGCAACATGTGAGGCGATTTGAATGAGAAAGATATGTGTTGGATTGTTTGGTCAGATGATGAATCCAACTGTGATAATGAGATTATCATCAATCTCTTTGGAAATCATGTTTTTCACGATCGATTCAAGCTTATAGATATATGTTATCACCATTTGCAGGATTGTGTGCATAGGCAAGTAATGTTGTTGCATTACATTTCGACATAGGAACAAAATGTTGATATTTTGACAAAGGCCTTATCAAGAGGGACATTTGAGTTCCACAGGTGCAGGATATGGGTGGTTGATAATCCCCTTCTTACTGAGAGGGAGTCTTGAAAAATTTTACAAGAAATTCTCAATTTGATTTTTCCTTGAATAATTTAGAATATTAAAATTTCTATATGAGCAAACAACTTGGATGATGTTAACTTGTGTGACATGTCTTGTGTCACCCAGTTTACTCAGTAAATTCAAGTTGGAGGAGTTAGAGTCCATTTTTTCATGTGTGATTACTAATTTATAGTAATTAAGGTTATTTATCTCAGGTCGTTTTCAGTTAAACTAGTTCCAACTTATGGAGGAACTAGTGGAAGGTTGGTTAAGTATTGGGACTTTAGTCAAACTCAGTGATCATCTAGTTAACTGATCAATTACCCCAAAATATCTAGTGCATGCAGAGAATTTGAGTTACCCAATTGAGGTGGAGATTCCAAGGCAATGTAATATCAGTTGTAAACTAATCTTGATTGTATAGGTGTTGCATGCAGTCAGATGATCAGCCTAAGGAATTGCACAATTCAAGTAGAGGAATTTCCTAAATAATAGGGGCTAATTCCTCAAGGAACAATGCAAGGAAATAGGAGTTCAAATGGAGGAAATTTTTGACTAAGTATGGGTTAGAGACCTTAAATGAGCAAAGAGATAGGTTATGCACTTGCAGGGTGTGCTCAGTTGAGAAAAGCAGTTGTAATAAATCTACTCATTTGAAAAATGCAAGTAGACATTGGTGTTTTTAGCAGATTATTTTCCCCAAATAAATTACGAATTAATGTCTGTGGAGGAGTAGAGTAGGTTTGTGTCTTGTGATTTTGGTTGAAACTTCATGAGTAGTTGAAAATATATAGCTTAATTTCTATAGTAAAATGACAGGAAATCATCATATGTCATACAAGTGGTATACATTCCAATTTTCCACATAATAACAATCCTACAACTTAGAAAAAACATTACCATATTTTTCATATCATAACATTATACTTTACCACTTATGGTTGCAATTCACATTGCAACATTTTATCTTTCCCATGTCCTTATGTTTCCACTAAGCCATCCCTACTTAATCACATCAACAACATTAGTCACAAAATACTATTATGCATAAAACAGTTCCCAAATACATCCAAGATGCATTTCACTTTCACATGCATCTATGTTATCAATATTCCAACATAATAGAAAGGTATTGGTCATGTTGCTCTTCGTAAACCACCTTTATGTATTAAAAAAGATAACCAGTAAGGGTACATCCTCTAGATGTTAAAATGAAGTTTCCATAAAGTTGTTTTTCCAAAACAATAGTTAAGGGAACAATACTTTAATCAATATTATTTCCATGGTTTCTAACTCATGTAACATGTCATTTCATTTATGCATATGCATTTAATCAAAAATCATAAATGCATACCAACTAACATCACCATTGAATCATTAATTTCTAAAATTGTAAAATTTAGAACAAACAAGGTACTCAACATCATCAAATTATCACTAGTTCAACATTAATCTAGTAGAATAATCAAATCAGACACTTTAACGAAACTATTTTATCATGATCCAAGTTCTTTGTCACCTTCAAGATATTGTAATCATAGGTATGTACGGTTAAACTAGTATTCACTTTTCCAATCATAGTAATTTTCTTGTATGTTCATAAAAGATTAAACAAGACATTAATCATTCAAGACAATTATTTATCATCAACGTGTAAGTGTCAATAACTAGTAGGGTAACAATCCAAACATTCCCAATTTCCACAGTGTATTGTTACCAACATACCAACACATGAAGTAACTACCATAATCACTTGTTTACAACTTGCAATAATCTTTAATAAAATTGATACATGCATATAAGTTTTAGTAGTTAGCCATGAAAAAATAACTAATTAATGCTACCAACCATTTTAAATTCAATCATGACAAGACTCAATCATATTTTAGCCATTATAGTCAAGTCTTACCACTTGACTCATTTTTCATTTTAATATTTAAAGGGGTTATTTCAATGTCTTTTAAAACATTCACTTGTCCTTTTCAAGAAAAAACGCCTCGCCCCTGTCCCCCCCACCCCAACCTTTTATATTCATGCATTCATTCCTTATAACTGTAACTTTAGTCATGTTCATTAAATGTATCACTAATGTTGTGATATATTCAAAGGTTGGTAGTCAATTCTCACTTTCACTAGTGTGTGCTCAAGATTGTGCATAGATGCAACAAAGGTTTTATTGTCTTTTATCCTCATCAATCATGAGCATAGTTTACAAAATAATTTATTACTTACTACTCTTTAATGAGGTTATAAACATGCATCATGCATCTCATGCCAAAAGGATTCTACTGCATATATCATTATGTAGTTTGTCATAATCATACATGATTTGATGCCCACTAGTATATCTCTACTTCTTTTCCTCTTACCAATTCCCAAAAGGTGCCAATGCTACAACCTTTAGCTCTGATACCACTTGTAACATCCCCCGATAACCTCGCATAAAAACACATAGGAATGAAAAAAATTATAAAATTTACCCATGTGAACCTTTCCAAATTACTATTCTATATTCCTTCATTAACCATTATATAGAACCTTCATCATTACGTAGAGTAACTTAGAAATGGAATATTAAGTTTTACAACATAACATCCATTGTTGCAGCATATTGCCAAAAAAATTTCAATGTAACCTTGCATAATTTTCATGGTTAGTTAATCATATACTTGAAAATGTAAATGTCACATCATGAAAGGCATCAACATCATAATAATAGCATAATGAGAAAACACATTATTTAACGTCATTATACCCTGGAAGCCCTGTAGGGTGAAAACCGGAAAATGTTTAATTTTATTATTAAACTCTCGTGAGGGTCTTCACCCCTCATTCAAAGGTTACAAGGAACCTCATCCCTTAACCATTGTCATAAATATTATAAATACATGTCATCTTAAATACAACATACCCAGCTAAAAAATATTACAATAACCATGATATCGTTATCCACTTTCCTCGGCATTGTGCCTTTGTGTCTTGGTTTTTTTCCATCAGTGGCTTATCCTACAATTCACATTCCTCAATCTACATGGATCAATAATTCTTTATATCCCACAATGTTAGACATAATCTATCCTTTACATAGTCACCATCCTTCCCTACCATTGTTGTCGTCAACAAACTTCAATATCATTAATTAGATAAAGTATTAATCAACCAATAATCAATCTTAATTAGTGATGCTTCAACATCTATTCGTGTGCATACACAAAACATAAACAAGATCTCATGACATGCCTTATTTAACATCAATGTACATGCATTAATAAAAGCATATAACTATCAAGCATGCCTATATATTAATACCACATTAACTAATATTCCCCTCACACAAGCACACACTCTTTTCCAAATGAAAAGCAATAAAACTTTCCATTTTCTTTTAAATGATACTAGCATCTTAGCTTTGATATTCGTGCAAGTAAATAAATAAACTTATTTAAAAGAAGTATCCCATAAACTTTTTCTTGTACATGCAACTATGCATTCTTTCCAACAAAACTATCACAATATATATTATTATTATGCATGCAAATGCATGTCCCTTTCCAAAAGAAAGATAACATAATATATTATATTCTCATGCATGCAATTGCAATTTCTTTCCAACATCATCTTTTCCAAGGAGTGTTGGGTGTGGAACCTGATTATCTTCTTTATTCAAAGGTGTCACCACGTTGAACCCGTTTAATCGTCATCAATCTGAGTCGTTCATTAGGTGGATGATATGACGGTAGAAGTTATGCTAATTTAGGGTTTTTTTTCCTTATAAGGAAACCCTCGGTTTATATGAGGGAATTATATTGCTGTTGTGTATTATTATTCTGAGCGAGAAAGAGAGAGGAGATTTTGTGATAGCGAAGATGAAATTACAACGGATCTGTGGTAGGTTATATCTCTTCATTTTGCAAGATAATATAAAGGAAGGACTCGGTGCTTCTCCGTGGATGTATTCCAAGTTGGGTGAACCACGTATATTTGTGTCTCCCTTGTTTTATGAATTTTATGGGTTTGTGTTTCTGCAATATTTTATGTGTTCCACTGTTATGTAATATATAATTTTTTAACAACTGGTATCAAAGCTGAAGGTCTATTTGGCTGATAAAATCGCAGGAGTGAAGGGTTCCTAGTCTGAGTGGCGACAATGGCAGAAGATGGTAAGTTTAGGGTCAAGAAATTTAACGGCTAAAACTATAAACCCTTGAAGATGCAGATGGAAGATTATTTGTATCAAAAATATTTGTACCTACAATTGAATGGAAAAACAAAGAAGCCGACGAGTATGAAAGACTTAAAATGAGAGATTCTCGATAGAAAGGAACTTGGAAAAATACGACTGTACTTGGTGGCATTGACAACCTTTAATATTTCAAAGGAAACAAAAACAAAGGGCTTAATGACATCATTGGCCAAACGATCTAAAAAACCCTCAGCCTAAAACAAGGTATTTCTTATGAAGCATTTATTTAATATGAATATGTTAGAAGGTGGATTTTGTGCTGATCATTTAAATGAATTTAATACAGTTACCAGTCAGTTAAGTTATGTAGGGGTAATTTTTTATGATGAAGTTAGGGATTTATTATTTCTGTGCTCATTGCCAGAAAGTTGGAATGGTTTGGTTATGGCCATCAGTAACTATTTCTCTGGATCTAGTACTTTAAAGTTTGATGATGTTGTCAATGCCATCCTTAGAAAGGAAATGCGATATAAAAGATCATGTGAAACATGAGGTAATGCTTTGACTCCAGAGACAAGGGGAAGAAACATGGAAAGAGAAAAGAGCCTAGGATTTCACAGTAAATCAAGGAAAGGTATATCCAAGTCTAGATTGGGGATAGTGTGCTAGAAATGTAGGAAGAAAGGACACCTAAAGAAATATTGTAAGTCTCGAAAGGGAAAAGAAGGAGACACACAACAAGAAAATAATCATGAAGTGATTGTGATAGGTGATATGTTGCCATATGCTTTGATTCTTTCATTAGAAAATATTACTGATGTATGGGTGGTAGATTCAAGGGTGTCATTCCATGCCACACCTGATAGGAAGCCTTTTCATGATTATGTTCAAGGATATTTTGGATAGGTTCATCTGGGTGATGATAAACCATGTAAAATCATTGCAATGGGTAAGGTTTTTATAAAACTGTAGAATGGAAACAAATGGCTATTAAAGGAGGCAAGACATGTTCCAGATCTAAAGAAAAATCTAATTTCAACAAGGCGGTTAGGTGGTGAAGGTTTTGTGACTAATTTTACAAATAAAACCTGGAGGGTCAGTAAAGGAGCCTTGGTAATAGAAAAAGGAGAAAAGGTGTGTACATTTTATTTATCTAATGGTATTTCTAATTTTGTTAATGATTTAACCTCCACAAGAGTAGATACAACATTGTGGAATCATACGCTCGAGCACATGAGTGAGAAGGAGATGTAGATTCATCACTTAAGAAATTTTTTGCCAGGTTTGAATCATGTTGATTTGGATTTCTATGAGAATTGTGTTTATTGAAAACATAAGAGAGTAAGATTTCTCAGAGTTGGGAAAGAAAAGAAAAGAGAAAAATTAGATATTGTTCATATAGATGTATGTGGACCTGCTTAGGTATCATCTCTCGATGGCTCTCACTATTATGTTACTTGTATTGATGATGCAACTAGGAAAACCTGGATTTATTGTATTCGGAATAAATCTAATGTATTTGATACTTTCAAGAAATGGAAAGCTTTGGTTGAGAATGAGACAAAAAAGAAGTTGAAGTGTCTCAGATTAGAAAATGGAGGAGAATATTGCAGCAAAGTGTTTGATAAGTATTGTTTAGAGCATGGAGTTGACAAAGAGAATATAGTTCCAAGAAAATCACGGGAAAATGGTGTGTCAGAAAGGATGAACAGGACAATCATGGAGCGTGCAAGGTGCATGAGATTGCATGTAGGATTGCCTTTACAATTTTGGGAAGATGGTGTAGATATTGTTGTTTATCTAATAAATATAGGGCCTTCATGTTATTTGGATGGTGGTATTCTAGAGTAGGCATGGAGAGGTAAAAAGGTAAACTACTCATTTTTAAAGACTTTCGGTTGTGAAGCCTTTTTCCACATTAATAAAGAAAATAGAACAAAGCTTGAGGCAAAATCAAAGAAATGTACCTTTATCTGATATCGTGTTAATGATTTTGGTTATCACTTATATGATTATGAAAATCACAAAAGCATTAGGAGAAGAGATGTCATTTTCAATGAAAAGGTCTTGTATAGGATCAGACGAAGGAAAAAGAAAATAGAGAATAAACAGTGCTTGATGAGATCATAGAACAAGTAAAGGTGCCTGAAAATCATAATGACCAACAACCACAACAACAACAGACACCTCAAACACCTGAAAGTGGCGTCATAAGATCTGCCAGGATAAGTAGACCCCCTGAATGATACTCTCCTTAATTATATTATGTATTGTTGACTAATTTTAGTGAACCAAAATGTTATGAAGAAGAAATGCAGGTAGAAACCAGGAAGAAGTGGGAGTTATCCATGAAAGAAGAGATGGAATCCTTGGTACATAACCAAACTTCAGACTTAGTCATCTTTCATGCGGTAAAACATCATTGCAGAATAAATGGGTTTACAAGTTGAAGGAAGAAGATGGAGGTAGAAAATGGTATAAAGATAGACTTGTAGTGAAGAGGTTTGCATTGAGGAAAGGTATGGATTTTGATGAAAATTTTTCTCTTGTTGTTAAAATGACTTCAATCCAATATATATATATATATAATATATATATTATATATATAGTATATATTTGCTTAAGCAAGAGTAGTTCCTTCTATTTCATAATATTGAGAATAAATTTACAGAATATACAAAAACCTTGAACTCCGAGTGGTGATAGGGAAGCCAAGGGCATGAAGCCAAAGTAAAGCTTCACCTCGCTACAACGGACAACAAAAATCTCTCACAACATACTTTAGGATGAACCATACAAAACAAAAGCCTAATCAAAGGCTCAATAACCACCCACGTCACACATGCAATAAGCTTGTCAGGTCTCATGGCCCCACCATAAAAGCACTACCAGATTTGATGGTTAACATAACCCCATGAAATCAGATGGCACAACGAAATATCGCACCACCTAAAAAGTGCGAAACTTAACTCGTGATGGAGGGTGGTTTCGTCACCCCGCTTTGGCCATGTGGTAGTAGTATAATGGCATCGCTCCCAAAAAAACTAAACCACTTACCATCCCAAGTTTGCGCGATCACCCGTAAACCGCTTTATCCAGGTTTTTTGACCGGGAAGAGGAATGAAGGGTAACAACCTTCGTCAGGAAACAAGAACCGCCCTTGTCCGAACACTCATTCCTCAGAACAAGAAACAACAATCTCTGATGACTATGGATAGAACCCTGTTGAGCTATATGAAGACGACGGGGCGTGGTCACTTTCCACCAGGGAGAAACAAGAAAACTTTGAACATTTCCATCCTCCTGAAGCCTCCTTGAGAACTGTGATCGAACTTGATTGGAAATCATCTAACAGATTCTTTCCTTCGGGCCCAATGTTTGAAAAGATCTCTACCTTCTACTGCTTGTTCATCACAAATATCTTTCACTCTTCCCAGAGACATTTCCTTCCATTTCATCTCAAATCTGCTTTCTGTATTAATCATTACCTAATTGGCAAGAGTATCCACTAGTTTGTTAGCTTCTCATCTAACATATCTGAAACTAATAGTTCTTAGACTCAGGAGATGTTTTTGTATCCTATGATACATTTGTATTAGTCTCCAGTATTTTGAGACCTTCTTCGGTGCTGCTCCACAACTGATTCTTTTAACAACTTTTATAGAGATTTTTGAGTCTGCCTCTATGATGACATTTGAGCTATGATTTTGATTCAGTAGTTCTAGGCATTGTTCCAAGGCCATTAATTCAGCCATGTTATTTGTGGCTTTACCTAAGTGGCAGTGGAAAATGAAGCTTATAGTTCCATATTCATCTCTTAAAACCCCTCCATAACCAGCTATTCCAGGGTTGCCTTTCGAAGACCCATCTATATTGCATTTCAGGTAGCCTTTCAGCCGAGGCTGCTAGAAATCCTTTTCCTTTCCCAAATTTCCTTCTTTTATTCTTAGTCCATTGATAATGGTCTCTTGCATTCCCAGTTTCCTGAGGGTTCTCATCCCATTTACTGTGGGAGGGTTTTTGGGAAAATTGCGAACAGTTGTACTCACTGTCTCTCTAATCTGCTTCAAGATCAGATCCAACAAGTGAAGAGGACTAGATTTTTCATCCTCGAAAATTCATTTATTCCTTTCTTTCCAAACATTCCAGATGATGAAGCTAGGTGTAAAGGCCCAGGCCAGATTGAGAATCTCATTCTCCGAAAAGTTCCTTCTCCACTTGTTCAGGGTATTTGTGATGCTATCTTTATCTCTATCTGTCTGTTGAAAATTGGTTGCAAAAGAGTCCCACAACCAGGTGGTAAAGGTGCAACCGTTAAGAATATGCTCCATTGTTTCCTCTTGAGCTTCACATAGCTGACATCTAGAGGGCCCAATAATCTCTCTTTTCCTAATGTTGTCCCAAGTTAAGATTTTCTTATGGTGAACTAACCACATAAATAACTTGATCTTCATCCACCCTTGCTGGCTCCAGAGTTGTTGCCAAGAATTCATTGCAGTGCTAGAATCCAGGTTTAGGATAATCTTCTTAGCTTCCTTAAGATTAAAGGAGCCTTCTTTATTGAGGCCCCATCTTAACTTATCTTTCCCCTCTGTTATCAAGATTTTCCTTTGTTTTAGTATGCTCATAATTTCCTCAGCTTTTATTTTTAGGGGACTATCATCACTACAGTCTATGCTTCTCCAATTCCTCCATTTTTCAGAGTTGTGAGGAAGATTCCAGAAATCCTTAACTCTGGTTAGTCCCTGGGAATCCGTTTCCTGCTTGCGGTCTCTATAGTCTTATTTTAGCAGCATTGGTTCTTGTTGCCATTTGTCCTCCCAAAATAGAGCAAGATCCCATGCTCTGATTTCCCTGAAACTGTGGTCTTGTACTAGGCATCTGTTTTCCTAGGCTTTATTCCAGATGTGAGAGCCCTTTATGTCTCCGGACATTCTAATAAGATCATTAGTTTGCCAAGAGCTTGCATATTTTTCTTTTCAGGTTTTAGGCCATTGAGCTTCTGGTTCTTTAACCCATCTCCACCAGAGTTTGGCTCCTAGTACATTACTTAGGATTTCCTGATCATCTAATCCTAGTCCCCCGTGACTCTTAGGTTTACAGATTTTATCCCAAGAAACAAGTGCCCATTTCTTCCTTGTCTCATCCTTGCCCTAGAGGAAGTCTCTCTGGATATTCTTGAATTGTTGTAAGACTTATTTGGGGGCTGGGAGAGTTGATAAAAAGAAAATTGGGATTGATTGTAGGATAGCCTTTATCAGAATGAGCCTGCCAACCGAGTTCAATGATCTAATGGTCCATTTTTTGACTTTGTCTTGCATCTTATTGATCACCAGTACCCAAATACTCTTGTGCAGGGGTCTGTCAGTTAGGGAAATTCCCAAATACTTTGAAGGGAGGGAATCCCTTTGGAAGCCTAGAATTCTTGAGATATTTCTCTGAATTGCAATGTTAGTATTTAAGAATTTTTTTTTTATTTGGAGGGATTGACTTCCATACCTGTGGCCAAGGCAAAATTATTCAGGATTTGTTTGTACTCTGAAGCTTCTTTGACAGTAGGAATTCCATGTAGCATCGTGTTGTCCACAAATTGTTGATGAGTCATTGTTTGACCATTCTCGGTTAATTGAAGTCCCTTAATTTTTCCCAAGTTTTTAGCCTGCGTAATGGCTCTTCCCAATCTTTCCATCATGAGGATAAAGAGAAAGGGAGAGAGAGGGTTGCCCTGCCTGAGACCTCTAGAAGGAGTGAAGATAGCTGAGGGAGATCCATTTCCCAGAATATAAAAGCTGGAAGAAGTTACCATAGTCGTAACCCATCTGACCCAGTTATGATCAAACCCAAAAGTAGTAAGGATCTTCTTGGTATAGCTCCAGTTGACCTTGTCATAAGCTTTGGCAATATCTAATTGCATGATCATACTGGCTTGCTTTTTACTAGTTAGCGTGTTAACTGTCTCGTGTGCTAGAATGATATTATTAAGAATTTGTCTGCCTTCCACATAACCAGATTGTTCACCTGATATTAAATAAGGAATAAGAAATTTGAGTCTGTTAGCCAATACCTTGGATATAATCTTGTAAACCACATCACATAAGGCAATGGGTCTAAACATATCAGCAGTCAGGGCTAAATCCTATTTGCGGATTAGAGAGATGAAGGAGGTATTGAGGGCTTTTAGAATAGTCCTGTTCCTTCTGGAATCCTCCACAACATTTAGGATGTCCTACTTGACAATGTTCCAGCAGGCCTTAAAAAAATCCACATTGAAACCATCTGGACCTGGAGCTTTTCCATTCTGCATGTCCTTGATAATCTCACTAACTTCCTCTTCAGTGACTAGTTTGTTCAGGTTGAAATTTTCCTGTCTAGTCACCAGCTTAGGTATGTTTTTAGCAATTTCTCTGATGTATTGCTCCCTGTATGGATTATTTTACTTAGCGATACTTCTGAAATGTTGAACCAACACTTCTTCGAAATTCTTGTGAGAGGTCTGGAGCTACCCTTTGTCATTCAAAATCGCAGAGATTCTTTTGTGAGCCCTATTGGCTATGGTGGATCTATGAAAATTTTTTGTATTACGATCCCCTTATTTAAGCCATTGAATGCGAGACTTTTGTCTCCAAAATATTTCCTCTTGTTTTCATAAATTCTCTCATTCTTGATGGATTTTATCAGCTTGCTGACTTTTGTCTTTATCAAAACCGAGTGTGATCAATGCTTGATTGAGTTCCTGTAGTTTGGCTTCCACTGCCTTTTTCTCCACAAAAATGTTGCCAAGAACCTCCTTGTTCCATTCTTTGAGTATGAATTTAATACACTGAAGTCTTTTGTGTAGGATTAACATATTCATGCCCTGGATCTGAAGATCTTCTGTCCACCATTTTCCAATGTTGTTGATGAAATCTGGGTGGGAGAGCTAGATATTCTCAAACCTAAAGGGCCTGTTCTTGGGAGAAGCAAACCCCTCAAGTTCTAATTGTATCGGCCAATGATCAGAACCTCCAAAGTGAAGAACCTTAGTTGTTATTTCTCTATTTTCTAGCATAAGCTCCTCTGAGATAAAAAATCTATCTAACTTGGAGGCAACCAGAGCCTCACCTCCTCTTTTGTTGTTCCAAGTATAAAGGCCATTATGCGTTGCCGAGTCAACTAGATTCATGTCATGAGTAAAGGCTTGGAACAGTTCGGAATCCTTATTTAGCAATCTGGTGCCTCCTTTTTTTCCCAAAAGTGATTTGATCATATTAAAATCTCCTCCCAAGACCCAAGGTATTTCTTTATGTTTGCTTTTGAGTTGTGCCAAGGAGTTTAATAGTATTGTTTTCTCATATATTATTTTTGGCCCATAGACATTTGTGGTGAGGAAGGTGTCCCCAACTCCCATTGGTTGAATAATTACAGATAGATAATTTCTTGATGCCTCTACATCCAAAATACTGACTCTTTGGGGGTTCCATAGAGTGAGGATGCCTCCCACTATGTTTTCTGGTTTCACTTCAAGAAACTCAAAACTGTTTATCCATTTGCTATGGATTTTCTTTAACTTTTGAATGGAACATTTTGTTTCTTGAATAAATATTATATCTGGTGTTGCTAGTTTCATTATGTGGCTTAACATTCTCTGTTTTCTTTTACCGCCTAGACCTCTAATATTCCAAGATATGAACTTCATAATTAAAGATTTGTGAAGGAGTAACTAGTTAGGTCTTTCATCTTACTCGAATCTATCATTAGCTTTCCACACTGCATCAAGAGCTCATTTTGCTTGTTCCTGCCCCTCTTCTCTCCTAGATTTCTAGTTGCTAATCCTAGAGTTGATTTCATAGTTTTCACCCCTCTGTGTTCCTGCTTGTGAATACTTTTACCTTTATCCAATCCTCTTCCTGGGTTTTCCATAAAAATAATTGTTGTATTCTAGATCATTCTTCTAGAGGTATTGATTCTATTCCTCCCTTGGATCCCTGCCTCAAGAATCCTTCCAGATCCAGGTTTTCCTTGTCTAAAATTTCCTGTAATTCATGATCTTCCAGATCTAGTTCACTTTGGGTCATTTCCTGGTCCATCTCCATTTTTGTCTCATTCATAACAGTCTCATTTTGATGTACCATATCTTGAGTTTGTTTTCTATTTCTTCAGTTTCTTTTTCATTAGGATCTTTCTCTTGAGATTGATCATCCTTCGTGTTATCCTCATTCTCATCCAGCACTTGAAACCTGTTCTGACTGACCTTCTGCCTTTCGTTCTATTGTTGCTTCATTCCCTTTTTCCCCCTTTACTTCTGCCTGCCACTTTCTGAAAGCTCTCTGTATCCTTCAAAATATTGGGGTATTCTTTGTTGTCTACTTTACCGAGAGGGCAATCTATGAACAGATGTCCATGTTCATGGTATCTACAACATTTGAATGGGATATGCTCGTAGTCCACGATCTATACCCACTCCTCACCATAAACTTCCAGAATAACTTCATCCAGAAGAGCTTTTGATAGATCCATTTCCACACATATATGTGCAAAGGAAGTATATTTCCCTCTTCTTGTGGCTTCACAAACTTTGATAATGGCTACTAGCAATCCTGTTTGCCAATAATCAAGAGGTAGAGAATATAGCCTTACCCATACTGGAACCGAGGTGAAGGTCTCCCACTCTGGGACGAAGTTCATCATCCAAGGCCTCATATAGGGACCAACTGCCACATAAAAGTAGGGTCCTCCTTCGAATATTCTGTCTTTGTCTTCGATGTTTGAGAACACCATTGTGAAGAATCCCTTTGACTCAAGATGTAGGTTAATGCTTCCTTTGGGCTTCCAGTGATACTTGATCCACGTTTGCAAAGCTTTTTCAGTGGGCCATATTCCCATCAATTTACAAATAATGGCATAGTTCCTCATGTGTTCTCTGTGTGCTTGCAGAGCAGGGTTATTTAATATTACTCTGGGAGTGATTGTCGCTTTAGGATTGCAAGGTCCCTTTTGTCTGTGTTCTCGTGAACCACGATTTTTTTCTTCTTCCTCCTTATCATTTATGCTGTTGTTTGCCTTGGTCTTAGTCCTCTCTATCCCCTTAGCATTATATTTGTTTTTTTCCCCAACCACACCTTTGTTGTTAAACTCCGTTGCTTTTCCTTTGTTGGATACCGCATCCTTGTAGGAGGGAGACGAGCTCCCACGTTTGCTGCCATCCATCATAAACCGTCTTTGCTATCCTCTGAACCATCGCTGCTTGCTCCCACTTTTTTTCCTCCTTGGCTCTCTCTATTGATAGTAATCTACAATCATCTCAATCCAAACTATTTTAATTCTAATAACAACAGAAGATTTTCATCTTGAGCAGTTAAATGTAAAGACAATTTTTTTCCATGGGGATTTCAAGGAAGATATTTTATATGCAACAACCACAAGGGTATGAGGTAAAAGGGAAGGAGAAACTAGTGTGCAAGTTGAAGAAGAGATTGTATGGCCTAAAAAAGACTCCAATATAGTGGTATCTAAAATTTGATAGGTTTATGTCTGAACAAGGTTATACTAGATTTTACTCTTATCATTGTGTTTATCTCAAAAGGGAAAATGATGGAAGCTATATTATATTGTTATTGTATGTAGATGACATGTTTGTTGCAGAGTCTAACATGTAGGAAATAAATGTGCTCAAAGGAAAAGTAGAAAATTCTTTTGCAATGAAATATTTGGCTGCTGCAAAATAAACCCTTGGTATGAGAATAAATATAGACAAGAAAAATTGCAAATTAAAATTGTCTCAGAGTGAGTACATACAAAAGGTGTTGGAAAGATTTAATATGCAAAATGCAAAACCGATTACTACACCTTTGGCTAGTCATTTCAAACTAAGTAAGGAGATGTGTCCTAAGACTCAGGAAAAGATGGAATCTATGTCTAAAGTTCCATATGCATCAACAATTGGAAGCTTAATGTATGTGATGGTCTGCACATGGCCTGATATTGCACATGCAGTGGGAGTCTTAAGCAGTTACATGAAGAATCGAGGAAAAGAACATTGGATGGCAATGAAATGGATTCTCAGGTATTTGAGAGGAACCACAAATCAAGCATTATGATTTAGTCATTCAAACATTGCTCTATAGGTATATGTTGATGCAAATATGGCAGGTGATAGAGATAATAGGAGGAGAACCACATGGTATGTGTTTATGGTAGGTGGAACAATTGTTAGTTGGGTTTCAAAATGCAAAGAGTTGTTGCATTTTTAACGACATAAGCAAAGTATGTTGCTACTACAGAGGTTAGTAAAGAAATGATTTGGTTGCAAAGGTTTATGGATGAATTGGGTAAGAAGCAAGAGATGAGCAGGTTATACAATGACAACCAGAGTTCCATTCATATTGAAAAAAACTCAACATTTCATTGCAAGACTAAACATATACAACTCAAGCACAATTTCATATGGTCAATGTTGGAAGATGGACAGTTGCAGCTAGAAAAGATACACACTAGCCAAAATCTTGCAGATATGTTAACAAAAGTTATAACCAGGGAGAAACTGAGATTCTTCTCAGTTTCAATTGGTCTTCAAGTATGATGATAGAGATGAGAAACAAATAGGTCCAAAGTGGAAGCATTGTCCAACAAATAAAGCAATGTTGGAGTTGTAATAATTAGTCTCCAAGTGGGAGATTGTTGGGTGTGGAGCCTGATTATCTTCTTTATTCAGAGGTCTCGCCATGTTGGACCCCATTTCCTAATAGTCAAATTGAGTCGTTCATTAGGCAAATGATCTGACGGTAGAAGTTATGTTAATTTAGTGTTTTTTTTTCATAGAAGGAAACCGTCGGTTTATATGAGGGAATTGTATTACGGTTGTGTATTATTATTCTGAGCGAGAAAGAGAGAGGAGACTGTGTGAGAGCGAAGAGGAAATTACAGTTGATCTGTTGCAGGTTGTATCTTTTCATTTTGTTGGATAATATAAAGGAATGACTGGTTTTTTCTCCGTGGACATAGCCCAAATTAGGTGAACCACATATATTTGTGTCTCTCTTGTTTTATGCATTTTCTATGTTTGTGTTTCTGTAATATTTTATGTGTTCCATTGCTAGGTAATATATATTTTTCTAACAAGGAGATATCTTCACTATAGCTATTGTACATGTAAAACACATGCACTATTCCAAAATAAAGCTAACATGCTAGTTACAATTTCTCACATGCAACTACTTTTTCTTTCCAAAATAAATTCACATGATAGATATCCTTCTTACATGCAAATAACATCTTTCTTTCCAAAGGAAGCTAACTAAGTCTTGCATGCAAAACACATATTCCTTTCAAGTAAAATCACTATCATCTATGTGCATATAAACACATGCACTTTTCAAGAAACCAAAATAATAATCACATATTCTTTTCAAATATAAAGATGGTTACTTCTCCTTATGCATACTATTCCCATACAATCTTTTCCAGAAAATGAAACAATAATTGTCCTTATTGCCTTCAAGTGCATATTTCCTTAAGAAAATTGTCATAATAGTTGGTACTTATGGGCTAACTACATGTGCCTTGTAAAGAACAATAAACTAAACAAATATATCAAAAGAATTAAAAAACAATATAAATATTGAACTATGCATAAATTAAAGGCCAAGAATATCTTACCAATCTATGGGCCTCAATCTAATTTCTTGAAGAAATTGTTCATCAAAGATATGTATCTTCCCATGAATGAACTAAGTGAGGGCATCCATACTTATAATATCACACCCTTTAATGCAAAATATATTTATAAAATAATTAAAAGAAACTACCAAAACCTTTACGCGTGAGATTTGCATATATATATATATATTTTTCACATTTAACCCCATTTATTAATATACTCAAGTGTGAAACAAGTATAAAACATCTCAAAAGAACTGAGCTGCTCTCTCATATATCTATATCTATATTATATATATATATATATATTATATATATATATATATATATATATATATCAAGTATAAAACATCTCAAAAGAACTGAGCTGCTCTCTCATATATCTATATATATATATATATATATATATATATATATATATATATATATATATATATATATATATATATATATATATATATATATATATATCAGACCATAGTGCATTAAAATCCTGAAAGATTAAGATGCATGCAAGTAAAGGTAGGAAGGTGTAACATAAGGCTTACCAAGTCAACAACAATCAAGAAAGATAATCATATGACTATCTTACCAAATCTTGTATGTAAATGCATAATCTTTCCAAGAAATTTATCTCAATCAACCATTATTTTCATGCATGCAAAACATATTTATTTCTCATGAAATCTAACTTCTAGCGGCTAATTTTTTTGCATGCAAACATATATTTATTTCCATTGTAGCTATTTTTCTTGCATGAAAAACTATATTTCATTTTGTAAAATAAATATAGCATAATATATATTAATATCGTGGATGTACAATTTGTTTTCTAAAAGAAATCTAATAAAGTAGATATTAATCTCATGCATATGCAAAAAAAAAAAAAATTCCTTAAACAAAGCTAATCATAATAACTAATATTCATGCATGTGAACTTGTTGTAGCGACTAAAACCACCCTCCAAAATTTTGGTCTACACCCAATTTCAGAGCCTCCCTTAAGAGTTTCACTTGATGATTGCACACACATGGTTCACTCCATGAGCTCGCGTGAGTCTTCACATTCACATTGCTTGTTCATTTCACCAATCTTGCATGTTGATGTCAAAGTCATGCTTGTGACCATGTTCTGGTTATGCTCAAACTCTTCGCTTCGTGTGTACTTGTTGTTTTTGCTATGAAAACATTTGTCACACTCACACATGGAGTCACATTCATTGTTGTGCAAGCGTCATCACGATCGACCAACAATCAATCACAAGTGTCGTGCTTGTTGCCTAAACCGTCGGTTAGTCATATTGTACATGTGTCTGCATGGTTGGAGTCATCTCATCTTCGAGTCATGCAAATTTGTGTTTGCAAGATCACATATGCATATTTCACGTGTTCACACACTTAGTCATTTTATTGAAGTTCTGACGACTGGACTTCCCTCTAACAACCAAACCATCACCCTGCCATTGACTCGATTGACTGTCACCCAGAATAGTGCAGGAGCACCAAGCAAGTCATTTCAGGTTACGCTACTTGCGAGCAAATGAATTAGTCTCCATGCTAGTCAACTAGAGAGTTTGACTTGGTAGCCACCCTGGGATTGAGTCCCCTAAAAAAAATTCGGAGAGGTTGTAAGAATCGCCTGCTCTTCTGACTGAGAAAATTGCGCAAAAAGACGAGACAGATACCTAGTGCCCGTCCCTGTCTCTCTCAGAAAATTACACAATTTTTCTAGCCAGCCCTCCCAATAGTCGATCAACTGCTCATCTAGAAAATTGCATAGTTTTCATAAGCAGGCCCTTTGATGCCCAGCAGTCCGCTCCGCTTAGAAATTGCACAGAGATGATCAACATGCCAACCTCTGAGCATTAGTGTAGTTTCTCTCGCTAGCAACAGACTTCCAATTCCCTCCAGGAATTGTGAAATTTTTGTTGCCAAGCTCCCAGCAGCTTACTTCCAGTTCCCCTCGGGAAATGCATAATTTCTGCTACCAATGACCCAACATCCATCTACAAGTTCCCTCTAGGAATTGCATAGTTTTGGCTTCCAATCTCCCGGCCTGGTTCTCCAAAAAATTATGCAATTTTTTTCTGCAAAGCCCTACTGCCCGCTCACTCTGGAAACTACACAGATTTTTCCTACCTAGCCTTTTTACAGCCCAGACTGTTCCCCTCAAAAACTGCATAGTTTTTTCCTCCAGTTAAGCTAGACCTCACAGACAATCACTATCAATCTGGATTTCCCATCTTCATCACCTAGTGACTCTTGTGTAGTTTTCATCAGTAGTGCTCGGAGCCTCCATCCTACCTCACAACCTTGTTTCCTCTCCTAGTCACCTGCATTCGAAATGATCATGTATCATGGTAGACTAGAAGGTTTTTAGATTTGGTGTCGTCTCTTCATGAGTGATTGCAGGAACATGTACACAAAAAAACATGGCGCAATGACAAATGAGATGAACAAAGGGGAGCACATGCAAAAGGATAGGTTCACCAACGGATGAAAAAATGATGAATGCAAAGGTATCTGCTCACAAATGGATGATCATGTGAAGATGTGTTCACAGATGGATGGATGAGCAAACATGCAAGATTTTCTCATGGATAGAGAAACAGACGAACATGCACAAACGAACTTGTCAAGCCTTCCAAAATACAAGAAAGGAACAATGTGCAAGAGAAACATCAATTGAACCAACGACCATCAAAGACTCTGCGCACTCTGCCATGCAGAGGTGAAGCTGTGAGACACCATGAGGACATCCATCACCAAGCAGCACTACAACTCGACATGCACACCAGCACCAACATGAATGTACCAGCACTATCATGTCTAGTCATGTCATGAGTCATGTCGTCCACATCTCTATTGTGGGCCATATTGTCTATCAATGTGATGTAACATGGACGTCCAAGGGACCCACTTGTTGTAAAAAGAGTCATGTAAAGTCGAAAATTCATGGAAGTCAAACAGTCATGAGGGTAGTTAAATGGCCACAAGGGTTAGTTTCACCATTGGCTATAAATACCCCCTCATTTGTACATGCAAAGGACTTTTCACCTCAAATCCTCCCACATAGCCTCAAGAGTCTATAATCTTTTCTTTGAGGAGTAAGTATTGCCTCCAATTGCCCTCACACAGGGTTAGTGATGTATGGTGTAACGATGTGGCTTGGAACTTTTGTTTAATTCAGAAGCCTACCAACAGGCCAACACATTTTCACACATGTATTGTAACTATTGTATGATTAATCTTAAACACTTGTATTTCACTTGTTGTAATAAATAATATATTAATGAAAATGTGTTTTATATGATGTTAATGTTGTCTCGCCCATGGTGGCTACCTTCTCGAACATCAGACATACCTTTCACATAATACTTGTTGTAACAACCATTGCACTCATGCAAAATAATGCACTGAGTGTTATATATGTTATCTTCCCTTGTGTGTTGTGACTTCTGCATCTGTGTGGACTGTTCCATCGGAAGTTTTTCACGTCTTGTTGTGTTGTGTATTCCTAGTAGAGTTGAGACTTCTCCCAACCAACTCAGGACTCACTCTCACCCTCTCCCTCTACAGTGAAAGAACCATTGATACAAGTAACACTTACAATCACCAGGCATGCAAAACTCACTTCTTGAAGACAAAGAAGAGCACTCTCCTATGCTAACAAGTAAGAGCTGAGGAAAATCTTTAAGATAATGGAAAGCAGGCCATCATACTAGATGGGATTCCCACACCAAATGGTGTGAGGTCTAGTAGGGACTTTATACCGGGGTGATCCTCTAAATGTTGGCAGGTCCATCACCATCACATTTCTAGCGCTAGAAGGAGGGAAGTCAGTTGTATATGGTTGAACATGCTCTCACACTCATTCACCAACCATCTAGTCAAGGCAGTAACTCACACTCCCTCTCACCTACACGCGACTATGCAATTGGTTACTCCTCACCTGCCAAGATTGAACATGAGATTTTGTATGATCAACTTTGCTCCTTCCATCCCATCACTTGCCAATTCGCGAAAGTAGTCAGACTGATCTCATACATACAAAATCTTCCATAAGCATCAAGAAAGCCAATATCGACTCCTACAGGAATTTTTGTATCATTGGTGGAAGAAGCAGTCCTTACCACACTAGAAGGTTTGGCAGAAGCTATTAAAAATGGAGAGGAACCTCTAGTCTTCTGGCAAGGTGAACAAGACACTCTTGTGATCTTGAGATCAAACTCTGGCATAGGAGGCGGAGGGGAATTTAGTAGAGGAGATGGAGACAAACTAACTGACTCAGAGCCGGAACCATCAGATTCTGAAAGAGAGGAGGAGGAAAAAGAAGAAGAGATAGCTACCCCAAATCTGGAATGGATGACTCAGGGACTATTGGCTCTCCCGGCTATTCTACACAAGATGTCGAAGTGAGAGGAGAGAATGAACATCAAGTTTAAACTTAACATCACGATGAAGGCAGAAGATCACTTGGACAACTTCTACCTGCAACTGTAGACCCTTGAGGTATGGTATGATGATGTGGCATGTAGATTATTTCTTTGTACCTTGGAAGATCATGCAACTACATGGTATAAAAACCTTCCATCGAACTCTATATAGAACTGGGGTGTATTCAAACGCATGTTCCTTGAAAAGTTTGTTGATGATAAGACCCCAACCATGCTACTCAAAGAATTGGAAGCCTGAAGATGGAGGGATAATAAAAAGTAAATGACGTCAATCAGAGGTTTACACGCATATTGAACAAGTTTGCAATGGACACTAAACCTCATGACTCCATCAATGTTGATTACTACACATCCGCACTTCCGACCAACATTGTGTAGTTCGTCAAACGAGCTACGAAACCAACACTCTTGGACAGTTGTGAAGAGGTTATCATTGTCGAAAAAGACCTGCGCGCAATTGGGGTCATCAAGGATGAAAAACCAGTAAAGGACTCCAAAGATGTGTGTAGGAAGTCCCAAGCGATGGTGAGCAAGGTTAAAGACAAGGAAGCAACTGATATTGAAACCCTCACTTGCCTCATTAAGAACTTGAATATGGAAGTGTCCGTGCTCAAACAACGGAACACGGACACATCTGCAAGTAGCCATCCACCCGAGTAGAGGCAAGAAAGCAGCTCATCAGGAAGCAACTAGTTCAATCCAAAAACTATGCGGAAATCTATGTTCTAGGTTGAAAAGTGCACAGATCCCAAGTTCTTCTCATTCCATGAAGAACACCACCTCAAGAAATCTTATTCGAACTAGAAGCGAGTAGCAAATTTTGTGTGCAGCCATACACTCAATGCAGAAAACAGTATGCAAGAGTAGCTGAAAGACACTTATGATGACGAGGAGGTTGCATTTGATGAATCATCAAGTTCTGGCATGTGGTGAATGTGTATAAGTTCTCTCAAGCAATGCCGATGATGAACACCAAGAAGCAGCCCCAAAAGAAAAATGATCATTATAATCTTAGGAGTAAAGGGGCTCCCCTTACACTTGGGGAAGCATAAGAAAAAATGAGACTTCTGATGAGGAAGTTTGATCCACTGACCACCCTAAAGCAAAAAACACAAAACAAGTTTGGGAAGACAACGACAGACAAGAATACATCCATGAGCAGTAAGCTACAGAACACTTCGTCGAATGACACGAACATTCGTTCTACCCCAGACACCTCGATGAGTCTACCACCTCTGGACTACAACATTGTTGGTGACATGAAAAAAAATTCGGAGAACATCAATTTGTTCGAGTTAGCAAAGATCTAGAGTCAGCTAGACATCCTGCTGCGCGCATTGGGACATACATTAACGGATAGCGTAACCTTTACCAACAAGGGAGAAAGTACACCTCCTAGATCACTTTCTACCATGCTCAACACACTCCGAATGGAAGAAAAAAACTTAGATTTCACTCCATTCCTACTATCCTTTGAAATTTTTAACTATAATGTTCTCAACTGCTTGGTTGATTCTAGCGCAGCTGCCAATGTCATGTCACTCTCCATTGCAAATAAGATCAATGCATAATGGAACAAGACATCCGCGCGAATAATCCAAATTGATCAAACATCAATACCAACTATTGGTGAATTGGGAGACATGATCATTCGACTATCTCATGAAATTTGAGTCCACCAATGCATCAATATAATTGTTGGCTTCTGTACAAGGGAAAATGCAACCAAGTTTGGGTATTGTTCAAGAGGTATATAAAGCGCAATGTTACCCCCCTTAAGAGTGAGAATGAACCATTGGCCTTCACAAAACTCATGTTTGGCAACTACCTCCTAGAAACAACATTCAGGTGTTATCTTGCACAACTAGCTCCAACCCCACCAGGCACGCATTTGGGACTCCTTCCTTGCCTGATTGATGGTAATGAAACATGTACAGTGCATTGTACCAATAGTAGCAGTAGCAGTAGCAATAGTAGCAATAGTAGTACTAGCATGCCAAATGGTCCGTGTACAGACAAGCTGTGGGCCATGGATTTTGACGAATCAAAGACACATGATGGCTCAAGGATTGGGTATATCTCAGCCTGATTCGGATTTAAATAGGAACAAAACAAATTACAGAGATACAGAGATACAAAAGAAATAAGACTTCATTTCATTAATGTAAAATACTAAAATATGCTTACAAACAGAAATGGAAATAAACTAGCTCTGGCGATGGTAGTTTATCTCTAAGGAGAGATGTGGTGGCTACATGCCTCTTAACTGTCCTACAATGAGGGTTGAAGGCCTATTTATTGTTGAGAAATAATGGAAAATCCTAAACATCCAAAATCCTAATGCTAGGAGATGAAACGCCAAACTATGTGCCTCGTTTTGGGTAAATTGGTACATCAACTTCCCCGGGTCGTAACTTTGGCATACGATCTCTGTTTGACACGCACAATACCTTATTAGAAAGATCTATTCGAGGAATATAACTTTGTGATGAGCACAATCATTACAAAATCACATATTTCTCCCCGTTTTCCCAAAAAACATTGTTTAGGGCCTCAAAATGGCTCTCAAAGTTCAGGACCCGAAAAACAGCCAAAAATAGTAAATTGTGCTACAAATAAGGAAACTAAAAATGGAAAGAAACAATGTTAGGGGTCCAAGTGGAATTAGTGGGTAGCCACCAATATCCACCTAGATCATTCCTCCCCCCTTAGGAAGCAATGGTCCCCATTGTGTTGAGTTCCTCCATGAGATGAGGAAACTTCTGTTGAACTTGGTCCTTGGTGGGTCACCTGCCCTGGTGAAGGAGTTGGCTTACTTTGACAACTCAATACAGTTGGACCTTCTACTAATGAGTGTGCTTGATCTACATGTCCATGATCTAATCAGTTGTAACTTGTTCCATGCAATCTAGAATTAACTCTGTTGGTGTGAGTTGTTCTGCAATGTCAAATGTGTCTAATAATGGTGGAATGTATGGTCGAAGGCGGTCCACATTGAACACTGGGTGTAGGCCAAGGAATGGGGGAATGATGAGCTTAAATGCATTGTCTCCCATAGCCTCAGTAGTGGTGTAAGGACCATATCGAAGTGCTATGAGTTTCTGATAGGGTTCGGTAAGGCATTCCTTTTGCAAATGCAACCAAACTTTGTAGCCCACCTGAAACTTGTGTGGCACCCACTGTTGATCATGTCACTGCTTTTACTTGGCATTTGAGTTCTCCAAAATTTCGTGGACCTACTGGTGAATATTTTGGATGTGCTCAATGAATTTGTTTTCCTTATCTGTTTCGGACTGGACATGAGCCAAATCTGCCTGAGTAGATGCAAATGGCATGGCCACATCAATGGGACATAGTGGCTGGAATCCCAAGTCCACATGAAAAGGGTTGTGGCCAATTGAGCTGTGGAGAGCCCAATTATAGCTGTGTTGAACATAGGGGAGACTCTCATCCCATGTGTGTGGATGCTTTGAGTTGTACATGCACAGAATGTGTACGATCATCTTGTTGACAACCTCTGTTTGGCCATCAGTTTGGGGATGGAAGGTTGTGGACATAGTGAGTTTGGTGTCCAGCATCGACCAGAGACTGGACCAAAATGTACTGAGGAACCTTCTATCCCGATCTGAGATGATAGACTGTGGGATCCCAAAGTGTGCCCATACTCATTCAAAGAAGAGTTTAGCAATGGCTTCTGTTGTGATATTCTTCTTGCAAGCTGCCGTAATGGCCATCTTTGAGAACTTGTCGACGACCAAAAAAAACAATCATTTCCATGCTTAGTAGAAGGAAGGCTCGACATTTAATCCATGGAGATGGATTCCCAAGGTCAACTAGGGGTAGGCAATGGAGTATAGAGGCCTTGCTTATTGATGGTCGGTTTGGCAATGGCATACGCAATGAAGGATCTGATGTAATTCCTGACATCCTATCGAAGATTTGACCAATATAAATACTTATGCAGTACTTCCACCATTTTATCGACCCCTAAATGCCCAACAACCCGACTGTAGTGTGCTTCCCAAATCATCTTGGCATGCTCACTTGAAGGAACACAAAGGTGACCCAGGTGGCATACAGGGCATTCTGGAGGTGAAAATCTAGAACATGCCGACCCTCCAAGAGTGTCTGGTATGTGTGGTTGAATTCTGGGTTGCTTTTGTAGAGAAGTAGCCAATGAGAAGTCTCGTGCCCAAAACAGTTTAGCATTGTGGTTAATACCCTGATCGGTGGTCGACTGAGTTAATCTGCAACATTATTGGTGTTGCCCTTCTTATACTTGATATTCAAATGGAACTATTGTAGGTATGTGGACCACTTCTGATGGAAATCATTCTGCAACTTCCCTTGCGTCTATATGAACTGCAGGGGCTAGTGGTCTGTGTGGATAACCGTTTCCTTCCCCAAAATGTAATTCTTCCATTGTCGGCAGGCCTGCATGATGGAATACATCTCTTTGTCATAAGTGGGATAATTTCAGACTATGTCTGAAAGTGTCTCACTGTGATATGCCACTGGATACCCATGTTGAGTAAGGACTGCCCCAATAGCATAGTCAAAGGCATCGGTCTCAATCTCAAATGGTTGTTGCAAGTCTGGTAATCCGAGCACTGGAGCCGAGCAGAGGCGATGTTTCAAATTTGTGAATGCCTTCTGTTGAGACTTAGACCAAAATAATTTTTCTTTTGCTCCTCCGTTGGTGACTTAACTCAAGGACCAAGTGATATGAGAAAATCCCAACACAAACCTGTGGTAGAATTTGGAAAGACCCAAAAAGTTGTGGAGCTCTGTCAGAGTGGTTGGAGATGGCCAATCCTAAATGACTTAGACATTGGTTGGATCCAAATGCATACCATGTTCATCAATAATGTATCCCAAATACTGAACTTAGGTGATGCCAAAAATGAATTTCTCCAAATTGAAACATAACTTGTGTTGTCGTAGTGTTTAGAGAACCTACCGGATGTGGTGGAGGTGCTCTTCGTAACACTGGCTGAAGATCAAGATGTCATCCAAGTATACCACTATAAAGGAGTTTGTGAATGGGAGCAAGATGTCATCCATAAGCATCATGAAGGTTGTAGGAGCATTCGTCAACTTGAAAGGCATAACCAACCATTTGAAAAGGCCCTCCTTGGCTTTGAAGGTAGTGCTCCACACATCTGAGGGTTCGATTGGTACCTGGTGATATCCTGACTTCAAATCAATCTTGTTGAAATATTTCCCCCCTTCAGTTGGTCCAGAAGGCCATCAATCTGTGTAATTGGGTACCAATTCTAGACAATGATCTTGTTTAGTGCTCGATAGTCAATACAGAGTCTCCAAGTCCCATCCTTCTTTTGTACCAACATGATCGGGCTCCCACGGGGCGATGAAATCGGTCGGACATTGTAGGTTTTAACCCAGTACAGAAATTACCTGCATACAAATTCTAAAACACATAAAATAAACAATGCAAGAGCATAACACATAAAACACATATACATAGAGATTTTCCCTTGGATCCCAAAACCAAGACTACCAGCTTGATTTTTCATTATGTTCCTTTCAATGTTACAATACATACTTATACATGCCAAAGCATCCAATACCATGGACCGAAAACCATCGCGTCCAAAACCATGTGCGAAAATCATGCACAAAACCTTAGGTAGGTCCGCCCATAGAGTGGGGTTACCTGCACCCCTCAAACCCCTTGTGATTCCCCCGCTACGCATTTGGTGCAACAAAGGGCGAGGGCTCCTCACCCCTTCTGACCCCCCGGTTAACTACATGGGCTAGTCGTGGAAAGAATATAACACAACCCAACATTCTCCCACTTGTTTTTTTCTTTCCACAGGGGTCCACAAGAGAGCCTAGTCATTTATCCATCCCTACAAAGCCCATTGTTTATCTACACCAAGAGAAATTCTCAAAGCTCACAGATTTTGTCAATGCATCTACAGTATTCTTCAAAGTTTCCACCTTTACCGGCAACACCTTTTTTTCTTCTATCATATCCCTCACAAAGCGATACTGAACATCAATGTGCTTTGTCTTTGAAAGGTAAGAAAGGTTCTTTGCCAAGAAAATTGCACTTTGGATGTCACAGTCTATCCTTATAGCTCCCTGTACTAACCCCATACTTGAACACAATCTCTGCAACCAAACTGCTTCCTTGGTTGCATGAGTGGTTGCCATGTATTTTGCCTCTGTAGTTGATAGTGCCACTACAATTTTTTTCTTACTCATCCAATTGACTGCACCTCCAAATAGGTTAAACACATACCCACTTGTAGATATTCTTTGATCCAGATCTCCAGTCCAGTGTGCATCAACAAAGCCACGAATATCCAAAACTCTGTCCAATCCTGGTCTTCCTTGGTAGCACAAACCATAATAACTACTGCCACACAAATACCTGAAAACCCGCTTCACTATTGTCGAATGCTCCTTCCCTGGTTTTTACATAAACCTGCTCAATACTCCCACTGCATGTGCAATGTCTAATCTAGTACAAACCATCGCATACATCAGGCTACTGACTGCACTTTCATATGGAACACGGGACATATCCTCTTCCTCTTCTCGTGTCTTGGGACATTGTTCAGCAGATAACTTTACACCTACAAGAATAGGAACCTTCACCAGTTTACTATCCTACATATTAAACCTCAGTAATATTGTCTCGACATACTTCCTCTGGTTTAACCAAAGGTTTCTCTTTTCCTGATCTCTTTTAATTTCCATGCCCAAAATATAGTTTGCAGCGCCAAGATATTTCATGTCGAATTTGGAGGACAATTGGGTCTTCAAATCCTAGATAATTTCTTTGTCATTTCCAACCAGCAACATATCATCCACATACAAGACCAGATAAATAACACGGTCACCAATTAATTGAAAATACACACATTGATCTGTTTTTCTTTTGGCGAAGCCAAGTCTCTGTATCCATGTATCAAATTTATAATACCATATCCTTGGTGACTGTTTTAACCCATACAAAGACTTCTTTAACTTTCATACCAGTTATTTCTTACCCTTCACCACAAAGCCTTCAAGTTGCTTCATGTAGATCTCCTCTTTTAGATCCCTGTGAAGAAATGTTGTCTTCACATCCATTTATTCTACCTCAAAATCAAGAGCAGTAGCAACAGATAAAAGTAATCTAATAGAAGTTACATTGGCAATAGGAGAAAAAATGTCACCAAAATCAATTCCCAGCACCTAGGAATAACCTTTTACTACCAGTCGGGCTTTGTATTTCTCCACCTTTCCTTCTACGTTTTTCTTCTTCTTGAACACCCATTTGTTGTCAATGGGTTTCCTTCCAATCGACAACTCCACTAGATCCCAAGCCTCATTTTTGTGCAAATATGCCATTTCATCAACCATGTCCTCTTTATAGAGTTTTCCATCCTCTGAATCTGCTGCTTCCTTCACAGTTCTGGGATCATCATCAATAATAGATAAAGAAAAATTTGAACAAAAAGTAGATGGATTATACTTTTCTAGCTGCCTTCTTTCTTGAACTGATCTTCTCACACTCAGAATTTGTGGCTCTTCATCTTTTGATTCCTCCTCTGCTGTAGAGTATGATTCTTCCTCCTTTAGCTCAAACTATATCTTCTCAGGTTCCTTTGGTTGGACTTCATGTTTAATAACATATTTCACCTCTCTGAACACCACATCTCGGCTGTACACAACCTTCCTTGTTACTTGGTTCCAAAGCTTATAACCCTTTAAACCATCTTTATACCTAATAAAGATGCACTTTTCAGATTTACTATCCAACTTGATTCACTTATCCTTTGGAACATGTACATATGCATCACATACAAATACCTTTAGATGTGAAAGAGAGTTTTTCTTACCAATCCATACCTCTTATGGAGTCTTATCCTCCAACACTGATGAAGGTGATCTATTGACTAGGTAACATGTTGTCTCCACCGCCTCTGCCCAGAATTCCTTTCCTAACCTGGCACCACTGATCATGCTTCTTGCCCTTTCCATCAATGTCTTGTTCATTCTTTTTGTAACTCCATTTTTCTGAGGTGTATATGGAGTAGTCTTCTACCATGCTATATCATTCTTCTTATAGAATTCCTCAAATTCTTTACTGCAAAACTCTCCACCGTTATCTGTCCTCAGTACCTTTATCTTCTTCTCTATCTAGTTTTCCACCAGAGCCTTAAATTCTTTAAACTTGTCAAAGACTTCAGATTTCTTCTTAAGGAAATATATCCATGTAGTCCTTGAGAATTCATCTATAAATGATACATAGTACACAGAATTACCTAGTGATGGAACCTTCACAAGTCCAAACACATCACTGTGCACAAGCTCTAATATCTGTTTCGCCCTTTTAGCACCAGAGGGGAAACTCACCCAATTCTGCTTCCCATATACACAATTTTCACAGACATCAAAATCCAAAGAGCTATGACTCATACCTTCTACCATATCTTTATCGTGAAGTATTTGAAGGCCCTTCTCTCCAATATGTCCAAGCCTTTGATGCCATAGCATGGTCTTCTCTCCATAGACCACTAGATTTTCTGCTCCACTTTCAAGAACCACAGAACTGTTGCACCCATCAACAATAGTGCTACCTTGTAGCTTGTACAGAGTTCCAATTTGAACTCCCCGTTTCAATCCCATTGCCCCTCGAACCATCTTGTAGGTATCATTCTCGAACACTGTTTTTACACCTGCATCATCCAGCTTGCTTACAGAAATCAGATTTCTAGCTAATGCATGAATATGCAGAACACCTGGAAGTGTTCTAACCCTTCCACCTTGAAACTTCAATTTTACTTTTCCGCGGCCAACGATTCTAGCCTTCCTATCATCCCCTAAGAAGACATCACCACCATCATATTTCTCATACTCACATAACCACTCTCTATGGGGAGTGAAGTGAAAGGATGCACCTAAGTCAATCAACCATACCTCATGATCTACATGTGTACTTGAAGAAGCCAAGTACACATCCCCACCTTCATCAGAGGTGGTTTTCACCTCTACAGAAGGAGCATCATTAGATCCCTTTCCTTTATCATGAGCTTTAGATTTACAGTCCCTTTTGTAGTGCCCTTCCTTTCCACATTTCCAGCACACCAGCTTTACAGGTTTTCCTGGAGATTTAGATCTCCCTCTAGATTTAGATCTCCCACTCGATGAATTATTTTTGTTTATGTTCTGGGACTGACCTCATATAGACAAGGCATCACCATTCTGGCTCTCTATATTTTTCCGTCTCATCTCCTCCATTAGCAAGGATGAGACTATTTCATCAAATTGCAAGGCAGTTGCATTGCTACCTTTTGCAATAACCAAACTATCCCACGAATCTGGTAGAGAACACAACAAACTGATGCACTTATCTTCATCTGAAATCTTAATATCAATAGATAATAACTGACTTACCAAAGTATTAAACGCATTCATATGTTTTGTTACCGAATCTCCATCTTTCATCATCAGGTTATACAACCTTTTCCATAGGAACAGTTTATTCGCAAGTGACTTAGATTGGTACAAAGTCCCTAACTTGTCCCACAAAGCCTTCTCCATAGCTTCCCCTAATATATTCAACAATACTGAATCCGATACACATAATCGTATTGTGCTCTTAGCTTTTCGATCCAAATTCTTCCATTCTTCATCAGACACTCCCATTGGTTTAGTACCCGGATCTGCCGTGATCCACTAATATTTATCCACCAACAGATCCTCCATCTTGAGTTTCCATAACTCAAAACTCTGACCATTAAATTTCTCGATCTCTATCTTTCCATTGCTCACCGTCTTCTTTCACCACTAGAATCAATCCCGCAGATCTCCCACTGAACAGGGTCTACCACAGGCCTGAGAGAAACCCCTCAGTAACAAAGGCATCCCCTTGAAGCCAAAACAACTCTGATACCAAATGTAGGTTTTAACCCCATACAAAAATTACCTGCATACTAATTCTAAAACAGAAAAATAAACAATGCGAGAGCATAACACATAAAACACATATACACAGAGTTTTTCCCTTGGATCCCAAAACCCGGACTAGCAGCTTGATTTTTCATTATGTTCCTTTCAATGTTACAATACATATTTATATATACTGAAGCATCCAAAAACCATCGCATCCAAAACCATGGACTGAAAACCATCGCATCCAAAACCATGTGCGAAAATCATGCACAAAACCATAGATAGGTCTACCCAACCTAACATAGGGTCCAAAACCAAAAAGTTCCAGGGCGCTGCCCCAGACACCATAGAGTGGGTTACCTGCACTCCTCAAACCCCCTGTGACTCCCCCCACTACGCAATCGACACAATGATGGGAGGGACTCCGCCCCCCTTCTAACCCCCCAATTAACAACATGGGCTAGTTGTGGAAAGAATATAACACAACCCAACAGATGTGACCTTTCTACAACAACTCTTGAATCTGCCTCTTGATTTCATCATTCTCTAGAACAGAGCGCTGATAGATCAGTCCATTGGGAAGTGGCGCACCTAGAGTCAGATCAATGGAGTGCTTGACCTGACAATGCAGCGGAACCCCTGCGGGGGAGGTGAAGATGTCCTCGTACTCCTCCATGACCTTGTCCATCTATAGTTGTTGTGTGGAGGGGCCCTGTTTGGAGGTCATGGCCACTGTCTTATTCTTTCCTTGAGGGCGTATCATCAGGAAAACAAATTTCCCGGTTTTGGAAATGAGCTTACTGCATTATTTTGTAGTAACCAAAGAGATGGAGGTAGGTGGTGCTACCTCTGGTATCCTGTACAACTTATTTCCCAAAGTAATAATAACAGCACGAGGCCTTGACTCCTATACATCATGTCACTTCCACAAGTATGGTTGGCCTAATAATACATCAAAAACATAAAGGGGAGAAACATCACACAATACCTCATCTGTGAAGGGCTTAATGTTGTATGGAAGGTGACACTACTGGCTCACGCGAAGATCTCGTCCTTCATGAAGCCACATGATGGTGTACAATTGTGCACATGTTGTGGTCGGTAAGCCCAACCACTTCACGACCTTTTCTGAAATGAGGTTCTTTTGGCTCCTAATGTCAACAATGAACTGTAGCAGGGAGCCTTTTACCCACATCTGGGAGTGGAAGAGGTGCTCCTCCTCCTCTGGATCTTCAGGTTCCTCCTTCTAGATCTTCATGGTGGCAACAGTGGCATTGGGCTTTGCATCAATAATTTGCTTCCCTTTGTCATTCCCCTTATCGGGTTCTGACTCAGAGTCTAAACATGCATCTGATTCTGAAGACTTTAGCTCGCCCACCAGTGACTGCTTAGCCCGACACTCAATTGTTTTGTGAGTGGAGCTCTTATGGAACTCACACCACTTTCTTGTGTCCTTCTTCGGCTTTGTGGTGTTGTTCTCTACTTGCGGCTTTGGCGGGTTGTCCTAGGTCACCCTTCCTTGGATTTTTCCTTTGTTTAGCAGTTTGGGGGTGCCTTTCCCTTGCTTTGGATTTGTATATCTAAAGTCTCGCTTCTTCTGTTTAAACCTTTGCTCGATCTTGATAGCATATCGATACGCCATGTTGAGCAAGGAGATGTCCGGGAACTCCATCTCATCCTGGATGTACCTGTGTAGGAAATCGTGGTATTTGAGTACCAAATGAGGCTCAAAATCCTTGATACCCAACTTTGTGTGAAGGGTATGAAAAATATTGGTAAAATCCGGCACGTCTTGGTCTCTTCCCTGTCGCAGCGTGGCCCATTTTATGTATTTATCCTCATAGTTTCTGACAGGGTAGTACTACTCTTTGATGGCATTTTGAAATGAATTCCAAGTGGGTGCGACTAAAAACAGAGAGGTCGTACTTTCATCCTTCTTCTCGTAGTAGGTTTCCCACCAATCCTTGACGTGGGGGGTGGCTTTGAGAAGAGCAAATGTAATCTTGTTATGAAACCAGCTCACAAAAAGATAGAAAAGATAGTTGAATGCCTTAGAATTTAGCCTCTTTGAGGGGAAAACCTCCTTTACATTACACAAATGAACAATTCTTGGATGATACAAATGACAAAACCTCCTTTCTATATATAGGAGTCTAAGGGGTCACAATATAACCAAGTCTACCTAACAATAATAATATAAAGGCACAAAAATAACAATAGAGGGATTCTATGGGGCACAGTAATAACAATATGGGGACAATAGGGGCACAACAATATTAATAAGTGATACAACTACAATAGTAATGGGGGCATCACTAGTATTATAGGGACCTAACATGCCCCTCTCCTTTAAAAAAGTGTTGTCCTCAAAGCTTGAGTAGTTCTGGATGCTTCTGTATAAAATTCTCATCCTCTCATGTGGAATCTTCAACAAATAAGTTCTTCCACTTGACGAGATACCCTGAAATGGATTGATGTCGAGTTCTTATTTCTATGATTGCTTCCGGTTCCAATATAATTTTTCCTTCCTCATCAAGTTTTGGAAATATTGTTTGAACTGGGAGCTTTTTGACTATAACCTTCTTTAAACATGAAACATGGAAAACTAGGTGCACTCAAGAAGCTGCAGGAAGCTCCAATTTGTATGCCATAGTACCAACCTTTTGTAACACCTTGGACGGACCATAATACTTTGGTGAAAATTTATTATCCTTCTTAGCTTGCTCGAGGGACATTTGTTTATATGGTTGTAGCCGTAGGAATACCCAGTCACCTACATCAAAGCTTATTTCACTATGATGTTGATCTGCTTGTTGTTTCAGTCTATTTTGCGCCAACATGAGGTTATCCTTTGAGTGTTGGAGAACTTGTTGTTGATGCTCGATGTGATGTTCCACTGCTTGAACCTTAGAATTTTCTCTTAAATATGATGTGATGGATGGTGGCTGATATCCATAAAGTGCCATAAATGGGGTCATTTTTGTTGCAATATGGAAGGAAGTGTTATACCACCATTCAGCTAGAGGCAACCATTTGACCCATTATGTATGTTTATCAAATACAAAGCAACGAAGATATCCTTCCAAACATTTGTTTACTATCTTAGTTTTCCCATCATATTGAGGATGATAAGATGAGCTATGAGCTAACTGAGTACCAAGACAAGAAACTAATTATGTCCAAACATTTCCAGTAAAAATGGGATCTCTGTCACTTACAATAATCTTTGGGTTTCCATGTAGCTTTTGAATTGTTTCCATAAATGCCATACAAACTGCATTGGCTTTAAATGGATGTGATAATGCATAAAAGTGTGCATACTTGGTAAGTCTATCAACTACCACCATGATGACACTCTTTCCCTCAGACTTGGGGAAACCTGTGATAAAATCCATTGAAACCTCCTCCCAATGTTGGCTTGGAATGGATAAAGGTTATAATAGACCTAGTGTCTTAATTGTTTCAGCTTTATTTTGTTGGCATACGAAACATTACGCCACAAACTTTTGAATATTCGATTTAAGGCCATCCCAAAAAAATTCCTTCTTAACCTTGTGGTAAGTTTTTAAAAATCTTGAGTGCCCTTCTAAGGGAGAAGTGTGCAATTCCAGAAGAATCTTTTGTTTGAGTTGGGAATTCTTACAAAGGTATAAGAAATCTTTGTACCATAACTAATCATTTTTCCAGCTAAATGTATCAAACGTACTGGAATCTTGTTATAACTTTCGAATAAGTTCCCATACTTCTTTGTCATTCTTCCATTCCTCCCTTGCTTCGTTTATCTAATCTGGTTGGATAATAGAAATGGCGCACAACAATGCTTCCACATCCTCATCCTTTCTTGGAGTGCATCTGCCACAACATTTTGCTCCCCTTTTTTGTATAGATTTCAAAGTCATAACCCAACATCTTTGTGACCCATTTTTGTTGTTCTTCAGAGGATAATATTTGTTCTAAAAAGTATTTAAGGCTATCGTGATCCGTTTTTACCTTGAATTGTCTTCCCATTAGGTAGGGTCACCATTTCTTAAGTGCATGTAGTATTACCAACATTTCCTTCTCATAAATAGCTTTGTGTAAATACTTTCCCTCTATTAGACGACTTTCAAAAGCAATGGGTCTTTCATCTTGCATTAAAACAACACCAATTCCATTTCCAAAAGCATCACATTGCACAATAAAGGTTTTTGTGAAGTCTGGTGTAGTTAAGACCGGTGCTTGGCACATTGCCTCTTTCAGATATTCGAAGGCCTTTGTTGCTTCTAGAATCCATGAAAATGGATCTTTCTTCAACAATGTTGTTAGAGGTGCTGTTATTTTCCCATAATTCTTAACAAACTTGCAATAATACCCTGTCAACCCGAGAAATCCTCACAAATGCTTTATGGATGTGGGGATTTCCCATTCCTTAATGGCTTTAATTTTTCTATGGTCTACCTTAACTCCTTTATGAGATACAATATGACCCAGATATTCCAGCTCTTGTACTCCAGAGAAACATTTGGATCTTTTTGCATATAATTGTTTCTCCTCTAATAGTTGTAGCACCCTGTCAACGTGTTCAACGTGATCCTTCCAGGACTTGCTGTAAATTAGTATATCATCAAAAAATACTAACACTAATTTTCTAAGGAAGGGTTTGAAAATGGAATTCATCAAACCTTGAAATGTAGAAGGTGCATTGGTAAGACCAAAAGGCATGACCAAAAACTGATAGTGGCCCTCATGAGTTCTAAATGTTGTTTTTGGAATGTCTTGAGTCTTCATTCTGATTTGATGATATCCTGAATGAAGATCTAACTTGGTGAAGTAAATTGATCCATGCAATTCATCCAGTAATTCGTCAATGACAAGAATGGGAAAATTATCTTTAATAGTGAGCTTGTTGAGCTCCCTATAATCTGGACACATGCACCATGATCCATCCTTCTTGTGCACCAATACTACTGGAGCAGAGAAAGAACTTTGACTCGGTTGAATTATACCAGCCTCTAGCATTTCTGCAACCCTACATTCAATTTCACTCTTTTGGGCATAGGGGTATCTGTACGGCCTGATGTTTGGAGGAACACTTCCTGGAATCAGATGAATAGCATGATCATGATCACGAATAGGTGGGAGACCTTTGGGAGTCTCAAATACCTTGAATGATTGATCCAGGACTTTTTGGAGATCTGGAGAAATAGATGATTCCGAAGTGGAAACATCTAGCGAACATAATTGTTCAATTACACCTCCCTGTTCCTTTTTTAGAAGCTTTGTCATACCATTAGAGCTAATTATCTTTCCTGGTTTCCCTGCAATACCCCTGAATTCAACTTCCTTTCCTTTCGTAGAAAATTTGATGAAAAGTTCTTGAAAATTAAAAGCTATTGTACCCAAGGATTGTAGCCATTGGACTCCTAGTACAACATCAACACCTCCCATTGGAATGGAAAGCATTGGGCTAGTCAAGACATATTCTCCCATGGATAGCTTGATATTATGGCATTTTCCAAAGAAATTTATTGTTCCTCCATTTGCAACCATCACTTGACACTCTAGTGCTAGATATAAGAAGCAATTCAATTCTTTTGCTACCCTACAATGAATAAAATTGTGGGTGCTTCCTGAATCAATCACCACTATTACCTTTTTCTTCTTGATTTGTCCTTCTATCTTGATAGTTTGAGGAGTGGTAATTCCTGCCAATGCATTACAAGATATGGTCGGATTTATTTCTTCTTCATCTAGGCTTTGTTCCTGGGGTATATCTTCTTCTTTTGACCTTTCTTGCTCCTTTTCCTTCTTGATATGTCCTTCTATCTTGAGAGTTTGAGGAGTGGTAATTCTTGCCAATGCTTTACAAGATATGGTATGATTCATTTCTTCTTTCTCTGGGGTGGGGTCCTGGCATATATACTCTTCTTTTGATGATTCTTGATTCTTTTCCTCCTCCTCTGCATATTCTATGTAAAATAATTTCTTCTCAGCACACTTATGACCTTTAGTGCATTTTCTATCACAATTGTAACAAAGCCCTTTTTCTCTTTTTTCTTCCAATTGTTGTGGTGTAACCCTTGTAGGTTGTGGAAGGCTAGGAGAAACAACACTTCTGTCTTTATAGTTGTGAGGGTTATGCTTCCTGGTTTCCATAATTTTGCTTTCCACTATGTCACAAAGCCCTTTTACTCTTTCCAATTGTTGTGGTGTTTCTCCAAAGAAGGTGTTGCTCTTTGTATCCTCATAATGTGATATCATTTCCTCCATGAAAATTGACCATGTAACAAGTTGTTTACGAAAACAATGCCCTTCATACCATAAAAATTGATCCGGTTCTAGATATGAAGATGCAATACATACCTTTTGTAATAGTGGTACACCATGTAGATCAAAATATTGCTCCATCTGAAGTATCCAATTTACCAGATCCTTGCCATCAAACTTCCTCATCTTGCTTTTTCTTGATTTTATGAGCTTGATCTTGAAACAACTGTAACTCTGTACTTTCAGATCTTTAAGTTCTGAAATTGTGACCTATAGAAGCCCTCTGCATCCTCTTTCCAATGCCACCAGTCTGATCCAAATTGGATTCTCCAAGAAAGAGTTATGCACAATCTCCCAAGATGGCTTGATTATAGACCTTTCCAGAAGAACGAACTTGTATGAAGTGCCACGTGTCAATGTTTCGACCTTTGGCAATGAAAAATAGATACAAGAAACTACAATTCGTCCTCTTTCTATACCTTCTTACCGAATTTCAATCCAATGCTCAAACAGAAAGTTATGATGATTTTCCCTAGGTCACCTGTTTGGGATGTAATTCAGGAGCCTGCAAAAAGACCAACTTCCTCAGATCATATCTTTGCAAATATAGTGCGAAAATCTCTGAAATTCATATCCGAGATTCAGTGCGATTGCTTCTCAAATGGATGTTCTTTTGAGCTTCTGAAACATCACAGAAAAAAAGTTATAGCGAAAATTCCACGATGACCTTTTTGGAGCAGCGAAACCCTAGAATCCAAAGCTCTGATACCAAATGTTATGAAACCAGCTCAAAAAGAGATAGAAAAGATAGATCAACGCCTTAGAATTCAGCCTCTTCAAGGGGGAAACCTCCTTTACAATACATAAATGAACAATTCTTGGATGATACAAATGAAAAGACCTCATTTCTATATATAGGAGTCTAACGGGTCATAACATAATCAGAGCCGACATAACAATAATAATGTAAGGGCACAATAATAACAATAGTGGGCTTCTATGGGTCACAATAGTAACAATATGGGCACTACATGGGTACATCAATACAATACATGGGTTGTACTAATAACAATAAGGGGTTACACTAGTAGTATAGGGGCCTAACATGAACTTTGATGGATGTGACCTTTCTACAACAACTCTTGAATCTGCCTCTTGATTTCATCATTCTCCAAAATGGAGCACTGATAGATTGGTCCATTGGGTAGCGGCACACCTAGGGTTAGATCGATGGAGTGTTTGACCTGACAGTGCATAGGAACCCCTGCGGGGGAGGTGAATATGTCCTCGTACTCTTCCACGACCTTGTCTATCTGTAGTTGTCATGTGGAGGGGCCCTATCTTGAGGTTGTGGCCACCGTCTTTTTCTTTCCTTGAGGGTGTATCATTAGGAAAAAAATTTCTCGATCTTGGAAATGAGCTTACTGCATTGTTTTGCAGTATCCAAAGAGATGGCAGTAGGTAGTGCTACCTCCGGTATCCTTTACAACTTATTTCCCAAAGTAACAATAACAGCACGGGACCTTGATTCATACATAGCATGTCGCTTCCACAAGTATGGTTGTCCTAATAATAAATCACAAACTTCAAGGGGAGAAATGTCACACAATACCTCATCCGTGAAGGGCTTGATGTTGTATGGAAGGTGACACTGCTGGCTCATGCAAAGATCCTGTCCTTGGTGAAGCCACTCGATGGTGTACGGTTGTGGATGTGTTGTGGTCGTTAAGCCCAACCACTTCACGACCTCTATCGAAATGAAGTTCTTTTGGCTCCTGTTGTCGACAATGAACTGTACTAGGGAGCCCTTTACCCACATCTGGGAGTGGAAGAGACACTCCTCCTCCTCTGGATCTTCGGGTTCCTCCTTCTATATCTTCGTGGTGGCAACGGTGGTGTTGGGCTCTGCATCGATAATCTTCTTCCCTTTTTCATTCCCCTTGTTGGATTCTAACTCAGAGTCAGAACATGCATCTGATTCTAAAACCTTTAGCTCAGCCACGAGTGACCGCTTAGCTTGACACTCACTTTTGTTGTGAGTGGAGCTCTTATGGAACTCACACCACTTTCCCGTGTCCTTTTTCAGCGTCACGACATTGTTATTTGCTTTCAGCTTTGGCAAGTTGTCTTGGGTCGCCCTGCCTTGGCTTTCTCATTTGTTCTACAGTTTGGGGGCACCTTTCCCTTGCTTTGGATTCATAGATCCAAAGTCTCGCTTCTTCTGTTTAAACTTTTGCTCGACCTTGACGACATATCAGTATGCCATGCTGAGCGAAGGGATATTCAAGAATTCTATTTCTTCCTAGATGTACTTGTGTAGGTAGCCATAGTATTTGAGTAGCAAATGCTACTCTGAATCCTTGATACACAACTTTGTTCGAGGGGTATGGAAAATATTGGTACACTCCGGCACGTCTTGGTCCCTCCCATACTACAGCGTGGTCCACTTTATGTATTGATCCCCATAGATTCCAACAGGGTAGTACTACTCCTTGATGGCATCCGAAATGAATCCCAAGTGGGTGCGGCTGAAAATAGTGAACCTGTACTTTCATCCTTTTGCTCACAGTAGGTTTCCCACTAGTCATTGACCTGGGGTGCTTCTTTGAGAAGAGCGAAAATAATCTTTTCCCGACTGGAAAAATCATAAATAGAAAGATAACCCTCTAGCAGATTTAACCATTTATCAACGATGACATCTGCATCTATCTGACCCTTGAATATGGGGATTTCAAAATTAACTTGTACCTTAAACAGTGTGGCATTTCCAGAGTAGTTGTTGGAAGTTGATGTGTTTCCCTTGTGTAACCGCTGAAGGATCTAGGAAAAGTTGTCCATCATCACGTTCCTTTGTCGCTCGAGGGCCTCTTCGAGCAAAATTTTGATAGGATCTCCTGCCCCCTCGTCTTTCCTTTCATCTGCCAAGGGAGGCCGTCAGGATTTTGACCAGTTCAAGCCCTAACTCCTTATATCCTGACCTCGTTTGGGACATGCAAAGAAAAATAAAGAAAAAACAGACGACTCTCATACCACTAATCTGGATTTAAATAGGAATGCAACAAATTACAAAGATAACTATAAACAAAGAGATGTCGCGGAAATAATACTTCATTTCATTATTTTAAAATACCGAAATATGCTTACAAACAACAATGGAAAAAACTAGCTAGGGCGATGGTAGCTTATCTCTGAGAAGAGATGTGGCGACTACATGCCTCTGAAATGTGTTGCAATGAGGCTCAAAGGCCTGTTTATTGTTGAGAAACAATGAAAAACCCTAAACATCCAAAAACCTAACCCTAGAAGATGAAACGCCAAATTGTGGGCCTTGTTTAGGTAAATTAGTACATCAACTTCTTGGGGTCGTAACTCTGGCATATGATCTCCGTTTGATGCACACAATATCTCGTTAGAAAGATCTATCTGAGAACTACAACTTTGAGAAGAGAAACATTGGCCCATCAACCCATGTTGCTCCCAATTTTCCCAAAAAAATGTTGTTTAGGGCCTCAAAACTACTCCAGAAGTTCAAGACCCAAAAAACTGCTAAAAATAGTAAATTGTGTTACAATTAAGGAAACTAAAAAGATGAAAGGAACAACGGTGGGGGCCCAAGTGGACTTGGGAGGTGGCCACCAATATCTACCTGGATCACATATTGATGAGCCCGCGTACATGCAACATAAGTAACTTGCAGCAATGTTAGGTGACATCCCTCTTGGAGTCTCGATGTGTTTTCATTCGAAGGAATAAGGGGCATCTCGTGAGCAGTACGAAAGCGAAGGATTGACAGGACAACAGAAGACATAGAAGTTGCAATGAAGTTTTTCATTGTATCTTTTATACCATAGATTGTTGTATTATTCATATTTTTTTTAATATAACGAAGATTGGGTTGTACATTATTGTACAATTTTGTTAAAAATAGTGTATACTTATGCATATGTGATTTACTGCTTTATATTTTCCGTTGTGCAAAGTAGTTCTTGTTGAGATTCTTGGTTTGGTAGTGTCAAAGATTTTAAGATTCTAACATAGACACAAGATCATGGAAATTCAACAAGAAGCTCTCGATGGGAACTTGACCTAAAAATAAATTTCCATTGAGCATGAAACCCATGCCTCAAGAATAACAAAAATAAATTTACTTTTCCCTTTTCATTAAATACATAAAATCAAGTATGTATATGTCTTTATGAATATTGAACCTAATCACATATTTCAACAAGGCACAATAAATTTTGGTATTAAATATATTGATGAGTTTGATGTTGTTCTCATTCAGATTGGGTTGGAAATCTTGATAACAGAAAACCAAACTAAAGATATGTATTCAAAGTTGGATCTAGGATCATGTCATGGAGAAGCAGGAAACAGCCAATTCTTTCTTTGTCATCAACTGAAGTTGAGTACATAGTGCTATTTGTGAAGGAGTTTGGTTGAGGTGGATTCTTGAAGATGTGGGAGAAGAATGGAAAATGTTAATGATTATCAAATGTGATAATCAAAGCTCCATCAAATTAGTCAACAATCTAGTGTATCATGAAAGATTGAAGCACAATAAGGCTCATCATCATTCTGTGAAGGAAAAGATGTCGTCAAAGGAGATTGATCTAATTTATTGTAATACAAATGAAAATGTGATTAACATCTTCATAAAGACTCTTGAAAAGACAATGTTTGAAACATGTTGGAATCAATTAGGTGTTGTAGTGAACACATTTCTTGATTAAGGGGGAGCGTTAGTAGAATAATGGAGAAATTCTATAATTGAACATTATTAGACTTTGTTATGCATTATTTAGGCTTTGTTAGTGTGTCACCAAGATTGATTGTTTTAACTAGCTTTCAAATCCTACTTTTTAGGGCTTTGTTCATAGTGCTGACCAATATTGTATTCTAATAAATGTAAGCAAACACTAGTTTGATGAATGTGAGAGAAAGTGTGGGTGTTCTCCAGTGTGAGTATTGACTCACCTGTGAGTTGCATTTCACTATTTCCACTACTTTGTCTTCCCTTTGTTTGGTCTTGCTTTGCATTTATTTATATAGCTTATGTATGTATGGATCATAGATAATGTGAGGGTTATGGATTTAATACAGAGAATGTAAAGTTTACAATCAAGAGTGGTATGACTCTTTACATAACAAACGAGATAAAATAATAAAATTTTATTTCAACTACAATCATGTTATTCAAGATGAATTAACCTTTCCATTAAAATATTCGAAACATGAGAGAAAAGCCAGCTAAAATACCGACAACCTAATCGCTGAAGCAACAAGATGACAAACAGCCCATTGACTTTAGGCTCTTTCGTTTCCGCCAGGTCACTAAAATGTTAATGATTTTCTCAAATATATAGCAATGGCCAGCAAATCTTACATAACTGCTTGCCAAAAAACACGGACGATTCGGTCTGTGTGGTTTATGGTTTACATATATATTTTATTTAATTAAATAAACATTGTCGGTAGGCTTAGTTTCATATAATATTATATTGGGCTAAAAGCATGTTTTCTTTTCAGGTTGTTTTTTTTAAAACAAAATCCTCTTGAGATACGCAATTTCGATAATAAAATATTAGTAACTCTAAAAGCCTCGATATTGAAATAAAAAAACCCTTGGATTATTGATATGCTATGAGACACTAAAGCCTCTTTCATCATTAAGAAGTTGACTCTATCATCTATTCCATGTCGGCATATAATAATTAATCTTCCTAGCCTTTTATTTGTTTCCTCACAGTCAAGAACAACTATTTTTGTTTATCCTGGTGCAGTTAAGGATTAAAGTGTTTAATCAAAATGCATGATTCTTCCTTTGCACTAGGCATTTTAGGGTTTCTCTCCTAGCGTGGTTTAAGAGTATGATGGCTTATTATCCTTTAATTATATTAAAGATTTAATTATTTAATATAATAACTATTTGACAATATTATGGGTTATTATCATGAATAATATTTTTATAAGTTATTGTAATGACTACAGAGTGATGATGCTACATTTATTTCATCTTTTGATTTTACATTTAAAGGAATATACTTGGAACATTACTAAAATTCTATATCAATTATGCTATTTTAAATAAAAACATTATCATTCTAACAAACTATCGCCATCCAAGCTCTCATATTAAATGTCCAATCATACCATATTACTATTTATATACCTAATTCATGTTTTCTATTTACACGTTTTTCTATTAAATAATTAAATCTTTTATATTTTTATAAATAGGAATATATTATATAGTTATTTTTAAGAGGTGTAAATCTAAGTCTTCATACTATTAATTATATATATGTATATGTGTGTAAATGCTATTTTTAATATAAATATATGTATGTATGTATGGATAGATGGTGATTGATTATATTAAGAATTAAGCATATCGGGTGTATAAATAATTAAAATATTATTATTTAAGTTTAAAATAAAAATGTATTTGAATATAATTATATAAAAAGAAGTATATAGTCTTGAATAGATAGTGATTCAGTGCATTGTTAAGATACCTCTAAATGTTAAGTTATTGGCTTAATTCTGTAATGCCCTATGGCTGCACGGTCGCATGGGTGTGCCCACCAACTCGGCAAGTTGAACAAAACCAAAGGGAGGCAACCGAAACAGGCGAGAGATTGCTATGTTGGCAAGGTGCGGTCACGCATTTATATGTGGGTGAGTCATGAGCTCGTTCTATGGGCTGACTGGGCAAGAAAACATGCGATGGGCTAAAGTGAGGGGGCGGTCCCGCGAGCGGGGCAAGCCAACCTGCCTCTCGGTTAGATATCGCAAGGAGACAAGTCGGCTAGGCGGTAGAACGAAGGGTCGGCTGGGTGGCACAACCCCCGCCACCCACCATACATATAGGTGGGTGAGAGTTGGCGGAAGGACATCATTCGGTCATCGGAAAAACTCTGAAGTCGAAATGCGAGACCTAGGTAGAGGCGAGGCATAGAACCACAGGCGCATTTCATGCCCCCGCTCGTCGGGCAGACACGAGACTTGGCGGAGTTTTGGTGAATGAGAGCGATTTGGGTGGAGGGTCGCATGAAGGCACGCTCGCCCGGCAAGTTATGCAGAGTTCAGGTGGAGGGTCGCACGAAGGCGTGCCTACCCAACGTATTGTGGAGACTTCGGGTGAAGGCGAGTTGGGTGGAGGGCCGCATGAAGGCGTGCCCTCACGACGAGTCGTGCGCGTTGAGTTGGGTAGCTCAAACAAACCAACTGAGGGCGGCGGGTGACCCGGGTGTGGGCACCCGTGCACGCCGAGTTGGGCAGCTTGGAAAATCGGTTAAGTGTGGATTGTAAGGTGCGACCATTATGCAAGGCGTGCATGAGGTGGGCGCCCGGTGACAAATGACATGGTTATAACGCTTGTGGAGCTTTTGCTCTCGGTCAACTATTTTCTCATAAATTCATAATAAAAGCTTATTATTGCATATGATGGTGTCCTGTCTACTTTGTTGAATGTTTATGGTTAAATGTTATGATGTTAATGGATTCCACACATTAATATTGTTAATGAAAGCTGATGAATGTTAGGCATAGTTCACAAAGTGACTTAACAATGGAACATGTTAGCTACTTAGGCGGTGCCGCATGGTTGCCAATTAATGAAAAGAGAATTGGGGGCATGACAGATGGTATCAAAGCTACTTGCAGAGAATCAACATGTATGTAGGGAAACGTTGTGGAGAAATCGTGGATTAACAGTTTGGGTTTCGTAGACTTGATGGTTCATGGCAAGACCATTCAAGCTCTGGTGGACACAGGCGCCAATCATAACTTCATGACGACGTGGTTAGCAAGAGAGGTTGGACTGATGATCTTCCCATCAAATGTGGAAGTCAAGGCGGTGAACTCTGGAGTTAAAATGGTGGGACTGGCACACGAAGTGCCTGTGCAGATATAAGACTGGAAATGTCAGTTGGACTTCACAGTGATGGAGATCAATGACTTTGATATGATATTAGGACAAGATTTTGTGAAGGGAAACAAGGCAATTGTTGTCCCCTTCTGTGATGAGGTGTTGTTGGTTGGACAGTCACAAACTTGGACTTTGCCCACTCATAGGCAAAGGCGGGAAGTCAAGGTGCAGCATGTTTCTGCACTAAGTTTGGAGAAAGCTATGAAGGAGTCAGATATGGAGACATATGTGGTGATGTTCAAGGGAGTCGAAGGTGATGGAGTGGGGATGCTTACTCCGGCCAATATTTCTGAGGTACTAGCCAAATATGCAGATTTGATGCCTAACGAGCTGCTAAAGAAACTTCCACCAAGGCATGCAGTGGACCATAGCATAGAGCTTGAGCCAGGGAAGCAACCTCCAGCTAAAGCACCTTATCAGTTGTTAGGACCTGAGTTGGAGGAGTTGAAATGACAGTTAAAGGAATTAACTGATGTAGGTTTCATCAGACCTTCAAGGTCTCCCTATGGAGCTCTGGTATTGTTCCAGCGAAAGAAGGATTCGAATGAGATATGGATGTGTTGTGATTACCGTGCACTGAACAAGCAGATAGTAAGGAACATGTATCCTTTGCCATTGGCTGCTGATTGCTTCGACAAGCTTGTGAAAGCCTGAGTGTTTCCCAAGCTAGACTTGAGGCATGGGTATTATTAGGTGCGGATAGTTGAAGGAGACGAGAAGAAGACTGGGATAGTAACAAGGTATGGTAGCTTTGAATTCCTTGTTATGCCATTCAGGTTGTGCGACGCTCCTGCTACATTTTGCACTTTGATGAATGATGTTCTATGTCCATACTTGGATTCGTTCGTAGCAGTGTACTTGGATGATATAGTGGTGTACAGTGACAACATGGAGGATCATAAGAAGCACTTGGCGATGGTGTTCAAGGCATTGAAGGCAAATCAGTTGTACTTGAAGAAGTCTAAGTGTGTGTTCGCTTAAACCAAGATTCCATTCCTTGGATACATAGTGGGTTAAGGGTACATATGGATGGAGCCGAGCAGAGTGAAGGTGATCGAGGACTAGGTTGAATTGAAGAATGTCCATGATATGAGGGTGTTTTTGGGCATGAACAACTACCAATGGAAGTTTGTAGAGGGGTACTCCAAGGTAACATCATCACTGACAGACCTATTGAAGAAAGACAAGAGATGGAGTTGGACTGTCAGTTGGCATTTGATGATTTGAAGAAGAGGATGATTACAACACCGATACTGAAGTTGCCGGACTTTGAGTGACCGTTTGAGGTACACATAGATGCTTTGGATTTTGCCATAGGAGGGGTTCTTATGCAGGACTGGCGTATGATTGTCGGAAGCTGCAGGATAGAGAACGAAGGTATATGGTCCATGAGAAGGAGATGACTGCGATCATTCATTGTCTTCATGTATGGAGGCATTATCTGATTGGGAAGTTGTTTGTTGTCAAGACAGACAAAGTTGCAACACATTATTTTGCATCACAACCGAAGCTTTCTGCAAAGCAAGCTCGTTGGCAGGACTTCTTGGTAGAATTCGACATGACTATTGTGTATAGACTGGGGAGACTCAATGCGGTAGTAGATGCCCTTAGCAAGAAGGGAGAGCTTGTACCATTGGAAGGGGAAGACCGAGCAACAAGGAGTAGGAGTCGAGTTTAGATGTCAGAAGAGATGCAGAATAAGCTCAAGGAAAGTGTTGAAACCTATGATTAGGTGTAGAATATAGTGAGGTAGATAAAGGAGGGGAAGACACGAAAGTTCTTTCTCTGAGATGGGTTCTTGTTCTTTGGAAACCGACTTTATGTTCCAAAGTCATCTGGGCTCAGGAGGCACCTTTTGAAGGAATGCCACAATTCTCCGTGGGTTGGCCACCCAGGGCAGCATCGTTCTTTGGCATCGTTGGAGACAAGATTCTTTTGGGAAAAGGTACAGGAGGATGTAGAAGAGTATGTACATATGTGCATCATTTATCAGCAAGACAAATCGGATACTCAGAGGCAAGGAGGTCTGTTGCAGCTTTTACTGATTCCTGAGAGACCATGGTTGAGTGTCTCGATGGAATTCATTACTCTGTTGCCATAGGTACAGGGGTATAATGGGATAATGGTCGTGGTTAATCATTTTTCCAAGTATGTTGTCTTTGTTCCAATAAAGATTCCTTGTGGAGCCAAGCGGAATGCGGAGTTGTTCTTCAAGAACATAGTGAAGTATTGGGGGATGCCATTAAGCATCGTGTCGGACCGAGATTCGTGATTTACAGGCAAATTTTGGACCACATTGTTCAAGTTAGTTAGGACAGAGTTGTTGATGAGTTCAAGTTACCATCCGCAGACAGATGGATAGACCAAGAGAATCAACGCATTGTTGGAGGATTACTTGAGACATTATGTGATGGCTGATCAAAAAAATTGGCCTGAACTCTTGGATGTGGCTCAGTTTAGTTACAACATTCTAAAGATTTTTGCGACGGGGTACAGCCCATTTGAGTTGGTGAATGGACAGATGCCAGTCACATTGCATACTGTAGTGACAGGAGGTTTGTTGAGGAGTACTCATGCGAAGAAGTTCATGAAGCCTTGGGATGAGACCTTGGAGTTGGCACGGTTATGCTTGCATGAAGCTACAAGGAGAATGAAGAAATGGGAAGATAAGGGAAGACGGGATGCACACTTCAGTGTGGGAGATCTGGTGTTTCTTAGGATTACTGGAGAACAGTTCCAACCACCTAAGGGGACTGCGAGCAAGTTGACAAGGAAATGTGAGGGACCATTCCAGGTGAAAAAGAGAGTGGGGGAAGTTGCTTACGAGCTAGAGCTTCCATGCCATATGCACATGAAACATCCATTTTTTCATATGAGTCATTTGAAGAGATGTAGACTTGATGTTGATCATCCAGAGAGGGTGGAACCACTCAGGGGACCAGCCATGATTGTGGACAAGCCTCATCTAGAGATGGACAAGATTCTAAGTGTTAAATTTGTGGGGATTGGTTACCACATGAGACGGGAATTTCTTGTCAGATGGAAGAATGCACCAGAGGAGGATAGCTGGGAAATGGAGGACTCACTTTGGAGATGGAAGCAGAAGATTGTGAAGTATGACAGAAAATTATGAAGGTGAGCTGGATTGCTAGGGATGACAATGCTTTCAGGTGGGGGAGAATGTAATGCCCTGCAGCTCCACGGTCGCACGAGCGCACCCACCAACTCGGCAAGTTGAACAAAACCAAATGGAGGCGACCCAAACTGGTGAAACATTGTTATGCTAGCGAGGTGCGGTTGCACATTTATATGTGGGAAAGTCATGAGCTCGTTCCATGGGCCGACCGGGCAAGAAAACATGCAATGGGCTAAAGTGAGGGAGCGGTCCCACGAGTGGGGCGAGTCGACCCGCCTCTTGGTTAGATATCTCAAGGAGACAAGTCAGCCAGGCAGTAGAACAAAGGGCTAGCTAGGTCGCACGACCCCCACCACCCACCATACATATAGTCGGGTAAGAGTTGGCAGAAGGACATCATTCAGTCATCAGACAAAATTGGAAGTCGAAGTGCGAGAAGTAAGTAGAGGCGAGGTGCAGAACTGCAGGCGCAGTTCATGCGCCTGATCGTCAGGCAGACATGAGACTTGGTGGAGTTTTGGTGAACGAGGGCGAGTCAGGTGGAGGGCTGCACAAAGGTGTGCCCGCTTAGCGAGTCGTGCAGAGTTCGGGTGGAGGGTCGCACATAGGCGTGCCTGCCCAATGTATTGTGGAGACTTTGGGTGGAGGTGAGTTGGGTGGAGGGCCACATGAAGGTGTGCCTGCCCGACAAGTCATGCACGCTGAGTTGGGCAGCTTAGATGAACGAACCGAGCGTAGAGAGTGACCCGGGTGTGGGTGCTCGTGCACATTGAGTTGCGTAGCTTGGAAAATTTGTTAAGTGTGGATTGTAAGGTGTGACCATTGTGCAAGGCGTGCACGAGGTGGGCACCCGGTGACAAATGACAAGGTTATAATGTCGGTGGAGCTTTTTCTCCCGATCAACTATTTTCTCATAAATTCATAATAAAATCTTATTATTGCATATGATGGTGTCCTCTCTGTTGTGTTGAATGTTTATGGTTAAATGTTATGATGTTAATGGATTCTGCACATTAATATTGTTAATGAAAGATGATGAATGTTAGGCGTAGTTCACAAAGTAACTTAACAATGGAACATGTTAGCTACTTAGGCGGTGCCACACGGTTCCCAATTAATGAAAAAAGAATTGGGGGCGTGACAAATTCCCAGTCTTATTCGGTTGTTATTCTTGGACATTATCAAGATGTAGCCTCATTACTATGGAAGTTACAAAAAAAAATTATATAGAAAGAATTTTTCAAATAAAACTACGTGGAGGATTTTTAATCATGTCTAACGTTTTGGGTGGACACTCCAACCATCGTCAGGGACCTTAGAACTGAATGATCACAAACAGGTACTATGAATTCTTTGATAAAAAAACCTTTTGAATTAGTCATTAAAGAATGATAATAACATAATAATAATCAAATGGCCATTAGAGAATTATAATATAATAAAATAAAATAATGAGAAATAAATTTGAAGGAAAAAAGGGGGTTAAGTCATTAAGAAGGACTAAATACATGAAATAATTACTTGTTAAAAGAAAGTCAAATCAGCGTATTTAAACAAATAATTAATTAATTAAAGGATAAGAGAATTAAAATTAAATTGAGGACTATATTAAGAAAAAATAATTAGTTGATAGGAAAAAGGGCCAAGTTAATATATTTAAATATAGGGAAAATTTTAAGGATGGAAGTTTATCTTAAAGTTTAGAAACCTTGGTGAATCTTACTAGTCCCTAATATACAGATTGTAAAAAATTTGGTGATATTTTTGTAGAAATATTTAGATTTCCAATGATTTTATATTACTCGATATAATATTTTGACAATTTTTAAGTCAAAATAATGGTGGACTATAAAATCTGGGCGAACCATTTTAGAAAAAAATGGAAATTGGCAAATCTTGTTTTTTGGAAGAGGCATGGAACATTAGCTCACCTATGAATATTAGCCCCTAAAATTTAATTAAAGGAGTTTAGAATTAAAATGAAATTGAGGATAATATTTATAATTAAGAAGTATTTGATCGAAATAATTAGCAATAAAGAAAATTAATTAATGAGAGAGAACTTAATAATCAATTCAACTATGCATAAAAATGAAGGAAGATAAGTTTAAAATGAGGAAGCATTTGTAAAAATGAAAGATTAAAATTATATGAAAAATTATATATTGCATTAGAAACAAATATACATAAATTAATTATATGATTAAATAATGTAAACTAAAAATTATTAAATAAAATGAAAGGGGAGAAGGCACGGAAAATGGGGGAGAGAAGATAAAGGTGAAGAGAGAAATATAGCAATAAAATGAGGCAGATGGTGGATACTCAGTTTCCAAGAATGACTTAATTTATATCCATATTTTGGATTAAAGTTTTCCAATTGCTTGTTTATTTCAAGGGTCTCTCTAATGATTCTATAGTTCTAGAATAGAACAAAGACAAGTATTTGTATTTGATCAAAGTAGACTAGATGCTTCGAACTAAAGAAGTGCTCGACTATGGCAAACTTTGATAGTTGGATATGATTGTCATCATAAATATATTATGTAATTTGATCTTTGAAGGGACACCCAGTTTGACCAATGCATGATTTTCCACATGAATAGGGGATCTAGTAAACCCATGAATTCAACATGAGGAGAGAATTATCCTGGATGATTAGAACATTTGCTTCAAAGTTTTATGGGGTTTAAAAATGGTCTTAATGTTCTTTTTAACCAATATTTTTGCTATAATGTCAGTAGTCCCTTATATGTAAGGGAAAGAAACTTGACCCTGAGGCGGAGAGGGAGGAGGGTTGATGGGTTTAGAATTATATTTATAAATTATAAATAATAAGTACTATAATTATATTAATAGAAGTTATATGTAAAAAAAAAATAAAAATAGTTTTATTTTTAATTAAATATTTAAGATAAATATTGTATTACCCTACATGGGTGATTATTTAGGCATGTGAAGGTAATCATTAGTGACATTTTTATACCACCTTTCCAGTAGACATCAAATAGTAATAAATATAGGGTGGAAAATATAATTTTGGTTTAGATCACACAAGTTTGACAAGCCTTTTCACTTTGAACCAACACTTTTTCATAAATAATTTTATAATCATAATTCAATGGAAAATGATAAAGCAACATCTCAAATTTCCTGGAGTATTATAGCTATGTAAAAAGTACATTTTTAGGTAGTTCAAGCCCATTTGTTTCTCAATTATGAGCTCATAACTTTTGTTTTGTATATTTAGTTTTTCATCTTCGCTTCTAATCCAAGGGATCAAAAATAAAAGTGCTCACATATATGTTGAAGTTATCACATTTTGAATTTTTTGGAAAACAACCAAAAATTCAACTTGCAGGGTTCACTGGGTAGTTGACTGGGCAAGTCATACGATGATGTCAACAACTGATTGAGTGGTACGATGTGTAGTAAGGGCCAATCCCATGCTAAGATATGTCATGGTTGTACAAGGAGATTTTGTGAGTTGTGATTGGCTGGTGAGTTTTTTGGTGGACCAATTAGGAGGTGGCACATGGCTCAATGGGAGGGTGCCACCTAGCCCTTAGGATTCGTGAAAAAAATTGAATGGGTCGACCAACATGTCTAGAAAATTTGAACACATGACCTCATGTTTAAGAACCATTCGTTATATCATTGGACCATGAGTTTGAATTCTTAAATAGGGTTAGAGAATTTAAATTTTAATTTTAATGGTGCAGTGGTTGGGGTAGGGGATGGGGCACATGTCTCCAACCCCTGGTTACACAGTGTTACATATGCCCATAAATAGAGTGGAGAGTGGTGAGTGGGAATCTCTAGCCCTAGGCCACATTCAAATGAACGTGACCAGAGCGCAAGTGACAGTGGTGTTTTTGGAGGTTGGGACTGGTGCGTGGCCTAGCCAACAACCACATGGAAATCAAAATTACCAGGGGTGGAGTGTTAGTAGGTGTGTGACCTTTGACCCGTGCCCCTCACCACATAGATTTCTAGATGACCAACACCAAGAGCTAAAACATCCGCGCACAAGCCTTTCCCATGTTTACCTATTCGACAGAATGCACCTTTTTCGGCGGAACTTTCACCGCTCCTGCACCAAATTGTCACCTGGTGGTTCTGCCAAACACGAGTTTCGTTGTGTGGTTAGTCAGTTTTAAGATTTGTAGGATAGATAATCGAGAAATGGAGAAAAATGCCTAACTTGGTCATTTTTCAGCCTTTTTGAGCCTAAGAAGATCCTACATAGGGGTTTTTTAGCTTTCTAGACACATCTGCAGAGTTGGTTTCTTCATTAGAGTAGTTAGTTTTAGTCGATTCTTAGTATTATTATGGAGAATAACCATTTCGACACTTTATTATGAAGCAATTGAATTTTTTGATTTTGATCTTAGAATGGGTATGAAGACCTGTTGCCACATTCAGTGACAGAGTCCTTTTCTTTTGGTGCCATGATCTCTTTGCTAAAGGGAGTCAACTTGTGAGTGAGAGTTCTCTGAATGAGAATATTTCTTTGGAGGAGAAATAGTGTCACTTTAGAAAGAGTTTAGTCTATGAGTCAACTTGTGAGTGAGAGTACTCTGAAGGAGAATGTTTCTTTGGAGGAGAAATAGTGCCACTCTAGAAGGAGGTTTATTTTATGATTCGAATATTTGTAATGTACTATTTTTGTTGTTCAGACCAATAAAGTGGCCTAGCCATTGGAGTAGGGCCCAGAGACGTAGTACACACTAGACGAACCTCATTATCACTTGGTTGTTCTCTTATTAATTTTTATCATGTTGCATTTCATATAATTTTATTTCATCTGTAACTTCATTTAAAACTTAACTATTTTAAGTGTTTGTTTGAAGACCCAAAAATTTTGTTGGCTTAATGGGTCCTGACCCAGGTTCAAAGTTAGTTTTTCTAAACAAATCCCTACACTACTAGCCCTTTTAGCATCAATCCAAGGAGCACGGACTGGAGTCTCACTCGAAGTAGTATGGGGGGATGTTGGAACCAAGTTTCTACAGCCAGAGATGAGTGAAATGTCATTTTATGCCCTAAATACGCCTTTTTGCATATCAATAAGATTTTAGGGATTATCGATATAACTACCATTAATCAACTTCTATACCTCCGTGAATGTTTACGACTATTTTTCATGGACCCTGAATATGTAAATCAACTACTTACACGCATCAAATATTACTCTTGAACAAAAATTACTCAGATTGACTTAAGTGTTTAATAACTCCCACATATAATAAGATAATCTTTGCATAAACAGTTAACACTAATTACGTTCATGTAACAATATAAATCGTGTAAAGTCGCACTTTAATACGTAATTATTTCATAAACCCATTATAACATAAGGCGCATTCATATAAAATAGAGTGAGTGGACAAAGCACATGATTTTATGGAATAATATCTTTATTAATAATTTAGTTCTACTTATAGACTCAATACTTTCCTGTGCACCCAACTGCGGGGGTCCGTGCACTCAGCTGTGGACTCTACTCTAGGCCTTTGCGCACACAGCTGTAGATCCTTCCTTCTACTCTAAGACTTCTACGCTCTTCTTTCTATTGACCCATTACATTCATTTCCATCTCTTTTCCTTATTTTTCCCTTCCCTTAGACATCCCAAGACACACCTATTTATGCAATCCCATGGTCTGTGGACCATGGTTAGATCTTCAAAAGCCGACTCAACTTACATAAAAGAAGGGTACAACCCTTTATGACACTTTAACTATCTACGTGATCCGTGATGAGCCTCATCATTGGGTAATTATATGGGCTTTAATTCACCTCCTAGCTTATTCAAACAAACTTTTCTCACAACTTATTACATGTTTTTTGTTATATTTTGTTTATGAGATGAGTTAGAGTTGCATATTATGCCTAGTGGACTAATATGCATTAAATAGAGGATTGAAGGAGAAAATCAAGGAATTTTTTCAAATACTAAGGTTAAAACTCGAAGGGACAAGGGAGAGGGATTGTAGGAGGTATATCCTCCTCATTTACGTATCCCCCATTTGAATATTCCTCCATCCATCACACCAGCTTGGAGTGCAAGCAGCCAAGCCATGAGTATTAAAAGGCAGCTGAGCAAGTGAGAGACAAAGAGCTAGTTTATCTTGAGTTTGGGAGCGGAGCCTCCCTGATTTTAAGGAAGTCATTAGGGACTTCATTTGTATAATTAGAGAGGCCTAGAGCCTCATTAGGATTTAGATTTTGGTTATAAAACTATAAGCTATTTTCAAGCTCGAGACTTGTGAAAGTTTTATTGATGTAATTTTCTATTTTGGTAATAAGAATGAGTTTCGTTTTGAGCCAACATTGAGTTAACGTAGAGGGCTGAAGCTCTTGGGTTAGGGTCCAACCCTAGTAGCCATGGCTCCTCTTTCTTTTATATGTATGTTTAGTGTAGTTTCATAGCTTCATTGTTAATTTGCTTTTAGATGCATTTCCACTGCAAGTAGTGTAGATTGGATTGGTTGTTTATTAGTTTGCTTCCATTTGTGCCTTACTTTAGTAGCAGGTTAGCAGGGATAAAATGAGCATCATAAGGTTTTCAATAGGTTTCTTAGCCTCACTTCCTCCCTCTGGGATCATGACTTGAGGAAGGGACCGTTAAGCAACCCCAAAAATGCAGATTTCTATTTCTTTTATGAGCTTTGGAGTTTGTTGTCTTTAAATTAGTATTTGGTCAGTTTTTCAAGGTAGGACTCCATTGTCATCTTTTTCATCTTCATTTTTGTAGTAGATCTCATCCATTCTTTCATTCCTTTCAGAAACTTTCCTCATGCATAATGTAGGCGGTTAGTTCATTAATTCTGTTTTTCTAGTTTATGAGAATGTTTCTTGCTTACATAGATTTTTGGAAGATATACATGTTTTTTTCAGAGCAAGTGCTTCAGGAGGAGAGTAAGACTTCATAGCCAATAGCCACTTTCCTCTCCATCCACCTTAGCCATCCCTTGTTTCACCATCACCTTCACTAATTTTCATCATTTTTCATATAACTTCTTCCAAAAACATTGAGCGAAACCAACCATCTCCTATCTTTGTCGTTGACTTCTGAGTGATCCTAGACCTTATCCCCCTTCATTACACCCATCAAAAACCTCTCCTAAACCTTCCATCACCTCCAACACCTCACATTTTTCCCTCGGCTGTATCTTGTAGGTTTCTAGTACATCATGTAGGTTTTCCTGAAATGGCCTGTTTTGAGGCCAAATTGAGGGAAAATCTCTAGGAATTCACCAAAATCCTCCCAAATGTATCCCGCACAATCCAACCATCTCCTAACCATTCCATCCATCCTCAAGCATCCTTAATTCACTTGCCACATCATTAGAAGAAATTAGTTTGCGTACTTGATTTTGCATGAAAAGACAAAAAGGCAAAAACAGATTTAGTTCAATCTCTTTACTTGCACATTAGTGACATTTGATGCTTCTTACTTATATAACTTAGATAGTAGCATTTGGTTCATGTTGATTTAGCATTTCTACAAAGCATAGTTTCTTAGCAGTTAATTAGGAAATGGTGTGATTTAGCATTGATTTTCAGTCTTCTCCATTATTGCAGTAGAGTAGCTCTCTCTTAAAGTAGATTTACTTTTCTTCCATCAAGAAATCAAACTTCTTCTGACCCCATAGAATTTTGGCTTGGAAACCCCATTGGTCCCTCACTAGCTAAACAGTGACAACAGGTAGAACCATCACTTTTACTTGTGTATATAGCACTGTCACCTCCAAGTTTGTATGAACCCCGAGTTGATAAAGTAAAGTTGGTAGCGCAGGAGTTGCAACATTCTTGCTGCAATACTAGCACTCATCACTTTTTGGCACGGTTTCCAGGGAGGTGTCTGAGTAAAATGTGATTACAACTTTATTTTCTTCTATTCCTTGTCTCCAATATTCTGCCATTAGTTTATTTTTGCAAAAATAATTTAGTTGTTTCCTTTTTTTTTCCATTTTCCATTTTCTATTTTCCTTTCCATTTTGCAAGAAAGATTTTAATTCATTGATAAGCCTCATCATTGGGTAATTATATGGGCCTTAATTCACCTCCTAGCTTAGTCAAACCAACTTTTCTCATAACTTATTACATCTTTTTTAATATATTTTGTTTATGAGGTGGGTTAGAGTTGGATAGTATGCTTTGTGGTCCAATATGCATTGAATGTAGGATTAAAGGAGAAAATCAAGGAATTTTGGCAAAGACTAAGGTCAAAGCTTGAATGGGACAAGGGAGAGGGATTGTAGGAGGTAAATTCTCCTCATTTACTACTCCTCCATTCAAATATTCCTCCATTCATTACATCAGCTCAGAGTGCAAACAACCAAAATCATGAGGACTAGAAGGGAGTCGAGCAAGTGAGAGACAAAGAACTAGTTTATCTCGAGTTTGGGAGCCAAGCCTCCCTAATTTTAAGGAACTTGTTGGGGACTTAAGATGTATAAGTAGAGAGGCTTAGGACCTCAGTAGGATTCAGATTTTTATGGTAAAAATCTAATCTATTTTCAAGCTGTAAAACTAGTGACAGTTCTATTGATGTAATTTGTTGTTTTGGTAATAAGAATGAGTTTTGTTTTGAGCCAGCACTGAGTTAACTCAGAGGGATGAAGCTCTTGGGATAGGGCCCAACCCTAGCAGCCAAGGCTCCTCTCTATTGTACATGTATGTCTAGTGTAGATTCATAGCTTCATTGTTAATTTTATTTTATATGCATTCCCATTAAATGTAGTGTAGATTAGATTGGTTGTGTGATAGTTTGCTTCCATTTGTGCCTTATTTCAAGTAGAATGTTAGCAAGGAGAAAAAGGATCACCACAAGGTTGTTAGCAGGTGTCTCCACCTCATTTCCTTCCTCTGGGACCATGACTTGAGGAAGGGACCCTTAAACAACCCCAAAAACACAAATTTCTAGTTCTTTTATGAGCTTTTGAGTTTGTTGTCTTTAATTTAATATTTGGTTAATTTTGTAAGGTAGATTTCATTGTCATATTTCTCATATCCATTTTTGTAGTAGATCTCACTCATGATTTCATTCCTTTCAACAACTTTTTTCATGCATAGTATAGGCAGTTGATTCATTAATTCTGCTTTTCTAGTATATGAAAATGTATCGTGTTGCATAGATTTTTGGAAGACACACATGTTTCATGTAGAGTAGCTACTTTAGGAGGAGATTAAGACTTCATAGACAATAGCCACCTTCCACTTCATCCACCTTAGCCATCCCTTGTTTTCACCATCACCTTCACTAGTTTTTCATCATTTTTCATTGAAATTCTCCCAAACACATTGAGAGAATCTAGCCATCTATTATCTTGGATATTGACACTTGAGTGATCCTAGACCTTCTAACACTCCATTCCACCCATCAAACACCTTTCCTAAGCCTCCCATCACCTCCAACACCTCACATTTAGCTCTCGGTTATATCTTGTAGGTTCCATGTAATTCCTACAAGATCATCCTGTAGGTTTCTAGTACATACTGTAGGTTTTCCTGAAATGGCCTATTTTGAGGCGTAATTGATGGAAAACCTCTAAGAAGTCACCAAAATCCTCCTAGGGACCCTCCACACTACCCAACCACTTCATTAATCTTCTAGCCATCCTTAAACATCCTTAATCGACCTACCACATCCACTAGAACAATTAGTTTGCATACTTGATTTTGCAAAAAAAGACAGAAAAGCAAAAACAAATTTAGTTTAGTCTCTTTACTTGCAAATTAGTATTGTTTGATGCTTCTTACTTCTAAAACTTAGATAGTAGCTTCTTTTTTTTTACGTTGATTTAGCATTTTTTCCTAGCATAGCTTCTTAAATGGTTAAATAGGGTATGGTGTGGTTTAGCATTACATGTTGAACTTCTCCATTAATGCAGTAGAGTAATTCTCTTAGAGTGGATTTACCTTTCTTCCATCAAAGAATCAATATTCTTCTGACTCCATAGAAGTATAGCTTGGAACCCCAGTGGTCTCTTGCCAGTTGACCAGTGATAACAGGCAGAACCATAACTTTTACTTGTCCATATAGCACTATCGCCTCCAAGTTTGTACGAACCCCGGGTTGATAAGTAAAGCTAGTAGCCCAGGAGTTGCAACATCTTTGCTGCAATAGTGGCACTCATCACTTTTTGGCGTCATTGCCGGGGAGGTGTTTGAGTAGAATGTGCTTACTGCTTTATTTTCTTCTATTTCTTGTCTTTAATATTCTGCCATTAGTTTATTTTTGCAAAAGTAATCTAGTTGTTTCTTTTCCTTCATTTTTCATTGTCTGCTTTCCTTTCCATTTTTCAAGTAAGGTTTCAATTCAGCAAGTAGATTTTTCATTCTATAAGTAGTTTTCCTTCAATCAGTGATTTCAAATTCTGCAAGTACTTTCCAAGTTAAAAAAAAATTACAAAACCAAACAAAAAATATTTCCTTTCATGCCTCGTAGGAATAGGGACAACATAGGGAAATTTTTGCCAAATACCCCCACTGCATCCAATAACCAACCTTCTCTCTTCTTCGGTGGTTGTGATTTGAAGGAACCCTTAGGTGAGCAACCTCATATATTTGAAGAACCTACATGGGGAGAAGAAGAAGAGGAACACATTCCTACTGAACCAATGGCTGAAAATCGAAATGATAGAGGGAATAGAACGAGAGTTGTGGGTGCCTTCCCCATCAAGGAAACCAATGGGGACACTAAGATGAAAAATATAAGCCCCTTTGCTTTACCGCATTTCCATGGCTTGACCACAGATGACCCCGACACATTCCTATTTAAGTTTGTTGTTGTATACCGAACCTATGACTATACAGATGATGGGAAAAAATTAAAAATATTTCCATCTACCCTTAAGGATTTAGCATTCTACCCTTAAGGATTTAGCATTGTGCTGGTTCATGGGTTTACCTAGAGATAGCATCATAACTTGGGCTCAGATGCAGCAGGCCTTTAACAACAAATATCAGGACTATTTTCGGTCAAAGGATACTAATGAAGAAATTTTTAGGATGACCATAGGCAATGACGAATCCTTAGAGGATTACGAAGAAAGATTCCAAATTAGTTACAAAAGGGTCAGGTGCACACGTCACCCTGAGTCACTAAAGTTGGTGCTGCTTAGGGGACTAAGAGAAGATCTTCTGGATTCCTTACATTTGTTAGCAGGAGGAGATATCTACCAATTACCCTATGAGGATATCAAGACTGTCTTTAGAAACGATTCTAGGGAAGCCAAGAAAAAGGGTAGGAGTAGTCAACTTATGGCTAGTACATCATCTTTGTTGGGCACGGGATTCCCCAAGGGAAGTTTTGGGGCTTAGAGCCCAGATTTTGGTCAATTTCGTAATTCCAATGTAAAGACTCCACATTTTGTGGGCGCGAAGCACATAGTTTGTTAGAGTCATAGGGTTGTTCGCCCTTAATTTTGATAATATAATTTCGGCTATAGAAGATCTACCCATGGTCCACGAACCATGGGATTGTATAAATAGAGTGAAACTCTAAGTAGTTAAAGCATTCATACATAAAATATAATCAATGAGGAAGAATTGAGTCATATCTCAAGTGAAAGTCTAGTTTTGGGTCGTAGTGTAGGTAGAGGCTCCGCAGCTGAGTGCGCAAAGGCCTAGTAGTCTGCAATTGAGTGCACAGACCCCTGCAGCTGAGTGTGTAGGGCAAGTCGAGACTATAACAGTTTGGAGCATTAATAAAGAGAAGTTTCTATCAATTCTGCATCTTTATTTCTTGTTTTATGCATATATTATATTGGGTATGAATTCCTCTTTTAATGCTTATATGATGTGCAACTGTGTATAATTGTATTGGTTAAGTGAACGCAAGTACGAACATCTATTTATGCGAAGTTAACAAAATATCTGTTAAGAATATAAGTAAGACACATAGCGTAGTTTGGTGAAATAGCAAAGATCATTGCCCTAGAAGCACAGAAGAACTCCAACCCCTTGTTAGGGCTACACAAAATCCGATTGTAACAGATCGCGAAGATATTGAAGGTTAGAATAGAGCGCAAAGCAACCTCCGTGAAGGCCAAGCATAGTTGGACTAAACCAATGTCACATCCATCTCAAGGGTGTGGAAACTTGGTTCCAGCATCCCCCCATACTGCTTCGGGTGAGACTTCAGTTTGTGCTCCGTTGGCTATGCCGAAAGGGCCAGTAATGTAGGGATTTGTTTGTCTAAATAACTATGAACCTAGGTTAGGCCCCCATAAGCCAGCAAATGGTTCTGTTGCTGTGACCCGAATCTGCATAAGAGATGTGTGATGTCGTATCATTGGAATCCAACTAAGAAAGAAATCAAAGGCTGGCTGGACAGAAGAATTCACAAGTTCGCGACACAGGAAAATAGAAACTCGCAACTGTCAAAAGAAGAGTGGTTAGAAAACTACCTATATATAGAGATCCATGAAATAATTTTCGTGTCCTTTCGTACTGAGCTATACAAGTGGATCGCGAAGTTAGCAGATAGCTAAGGAAGGTGGAAACTTGACAATCCTATTGTGTGGACCCCAAAGCTAGTGTGAAGGTGGGAAGCATCAGAGGATAAGATCGTGAGCATCGTTGATCATTGGCTTGATTGTATTATAGGAGGATTTGTTATTGAGTTCTCGGTTAACATCTCAGTCAGCTACAACAAGGCAGAGCAGTGCTTTCTCAAAGGACCACAAGATAACTACATAAAATTTTTGAATACTTGGACTAAAATTGTGTTGTGTGAAAAGTGGGTTACGCAGTTACCTTGATGTTTGAGGCTACACAAAGTGGAAAGGTTTACAAGAACAAAGGAAATAAGGGTCCATAAAATAGACCTTTGATTTCACCTCTGCAAGGGGACAAGGAACATCTCGTGAAGGTCTCTCTGCAAAGTGCTATTCAGCCAATAAGAAAAACAATTCCGCGAATACCACCCCCACCCACAGCACCACCGACATCACCATCATCACCTCCATCTTCACCCATACCAACTCCACCACCACCATGATTTAGTATGGAAAACACAGTAAATTTGCATGTGTTCAAAGGTTTGGGAAATGAGGATCCGGACCAACTCTAGTTTGTTGTAAGGGTTGTATGGGAAGCACAAGGAGTTACAGATGACCATACAAAGAGAGAAATGTTGGTTAGCACTATGCAAGATCGCACACTGACCTAGTATATTAAGTATTCCAATGATGACCTAAATGCCAAAGTTGCAGATATCAAAACAACACTAACTAGATAATTTAGCAGGCCTAAATCTGAATCGCAGTCGATTGTGGGATTTAAAGAGATCACGATGCTACTAAGTGAGACTCCTTGGGAGCTAGATTAGAGGCTAAAATGTATGATTCACAAAGAAAATATGAATCTGATGGATGGAAAGCATCGCGAGTGGTTTGTAGCTTCGCTACTACCACATTTAAGGAGTGCCTATTGCAGCAGAAGATAACAACTCAGACAGAGGCCCTCAAGATCCTATGAGGCTTCATGAGACCCTGATGTAGGATACTAAGCTATGAGTTAAGTAGATCCATGTGCAGTTAAAGAATCTGTGCCTTGAGATGCAGAGTCTGAAAGAAAATAGGACGGTTTGACCAGAAGTGCGTGAAGAAGTGTGGTGCATAAAATGCAAGAGTCAGGGTCATGACAAAGACCACTTCCCGGTCTTTAAATTACCTCGCAGGAGGAGGACCAATGCCTTTAAGGCCGGAAGCTCAAGCAAGACCTAGCACAGTGCCTACTTTGTGGTGTGTGATTTTTCAAATAATAGGAAAACATGCCATGGACAACTGCCACTTGTTACAAAAGTATACACAAAATCTGTAACAGTTGTTCTACATCTTTTGTAGGTCAGTGGGACATCATGAGTGTACTTGCAGAAGATATGAGTTGATGATGGAAAGAACTACCACCTATAGAGTTTAGGCCAAAAAATGGCCCCTTGACCAGAATGCAGCAATGGTGCGGACGAGGTCGAGGCAGAGGAGGACCTGGAAGAGGTCATGTACAGTTGATTTTCTATAATTACAAAGGGATAGGAAACTATGCCTATGATTGCACGGATCCAATGCGTCCATTGTGCAAGTATTTCACACTGTTTGATCATGAGACAGAAGATTGTCCTACGCTGATAGCTAGGATACGTGACAAAGGAGTGCTACCACCTCCCCTAACTTAGAACCTATAGATGATGAGGTCTGAGTTGCAAGAGGAAGACCTGAATGTATTATGCTTTGAAGCGGAATCACAATAGGAGATGACAAGGGGAAACAGTCATAAGAGAGTACTTGGGTTCATAAATCTTCGACGAAAGAAGTTGAGTTTGATTTGGAGTGCGCTCGGGAAACCTTCATGGAAGCTAAGAAGAGGTTTGTTGATGCCTCCACTTCAGGAAGCAAAGATAAACCAGAGCTTGAAATGGACACATCTATGCTCACAACATTTCCAGAAACCTATATGAAGTTACTGTGTGATAGTAAGGATATGAAAGGATTACAGGAACTCATAAACCGATGCACTGGGACTATGCTAGGAGAACCATGCGTAGTCTGGAAGATCAAAAAGCATAAGACAAGAACGAGATGAGAAATGAGACTAACCACACAGATCAAAGAATATGAGATGGATCAAGTCATTTTGGATTTGGGATTGGATGCAAAGATTCTGCTAAAATAGACATGGGAGCGAATGGGGTGACCTGCACTACAATGGTCTTCAATTTAGCTAAGGATGGCGAACCAACAGAAAATAATACCCATGGGACGATTGCAGGGAATAACTGTGGATATTGAGGAGCGAGTGCGCTAGGATATTTTGAAGTGATAGAGATTGTTGATGATAGCAATCCCTACCCCACACTCTTGGGAATTGACTAGGCTATTGACATGAACGAGGTAATTAATATGAGGAAGAGGAAAATGATCTTTGAGAAGAAGTCACTGCACGTAATAATACTCATGGACCCTGCTGAAGGATTACGCTATACAAAACTAGTCCACAACTATGAGAGTGATGATGATCTGGACTGCATCTATAATATAAGAGCGCAACACCAAGATTGGGTAAATCCCACCACAGATGGGTGGATTACATGGGAGTGCGAGAGATCTTGCACTTCATATTCTGATGAAGAAATAAAACGATGGCAGAATTGGTTACATGAGGTAACTACATTGAATTGCAATATGATAACCAGGTTGCTACACTACATATCGACAAAAGTAAGAGATTTGCCTACTTATGATGGACTGAATGAGGTAGATACGTTCTTGGATACCTTTGAAATGGAGGTGCCAAAAAAGTAATGCTTCCAGGCCTTGGATTGGGTGCTGCGAACTACACCCACGAGATGGTGGGGTATGCACAAAGGAAGCTTTGATGATTGGCGCAAATGTAGGAGAATGATGCCAGTACAATTTGGGAAGCTTAAGGTGTGACTGACAGGAAAGTACAGTGGAAAGGATGATCTGCACGCACATCTCACCATGTGGGTGCAGGCATATGGAGGAAAGCCACAAGCTGAGTGGGTGCACCTATTCTGTCATACCCTAGATGTTATATCGATGAACTTGTTAGTGTTAGTATATGCATACTTCCATCAAGGATCAAATCTTCTCTTTGCATTTTCATTTTATATGTCTCATACAGAAATTTTGGATCATTCCATTAGGTCATGTCAAAATGGTCCACTGATGGTTGTCTTCTTCTTTGAAAATCAAATCTTCCCTCATGAGGTACATTTGTTGACCCATCTCCATGTTGTATTCAGTTGTGGTATCAAATATGTTATTTTTAGTGTCAAGGTAATTGTCTTTACACTAGGTTTTAGGGTTCATTTCCAAGGTTTTTTCCATTAGGTATTAGGGTTCATTTCCAAAGTCAAAAGAATGATTTCAAGTGTAAATAAAGGGCATGAAAGATATGAGGATGACCAATAAACAAAGAGTGATTTCCAGTAAGTCATGGTGATTGTACAAAGATTTGTTGTCACTAATGTAATTTTCATCTCAAAAAACATGTTTTTGAGATGAAAATAGAGTATTTTTAGTTGATTTATATTCTTTTGATGTAATTCAATCCATTTTATGTAATAAGTGTTCCTAGTTGCCCCAAACATTTCTCCTTGCTGCAAGAAAATGAAATCATTGAAGAAACCAATTCAATCCAAGCATCATCCACCTGAAAAGAGACAAAGAGAGAAAGGTATTAAATAGAGATTTGGAGGAAAGAAGAAAAAGTTCCAAAACATTAGAAAGTGGGTTTTTCTAATGAAAAAATAAAAATCAACCTCTATATAGGATGTCAAATTCGAAGCCACAAGGGTTAGCCCAATTGGTTAAGTCAGTGCCTCGCCATTTGAGAGGTCAGAGGGTCATTTCTCCTAGAAAGCCCTTGGGGTCAGGTCTGTGATGGCCAAGGGGCAGGATCCTGGAGATCATATCTAGTCTTTATGTGGACGTAGCCGACATCCACTGACCACGGGTGTTCGCGAACCATACGAAAAAAAAATAAAAAAAGATGTCAAATTCCTTTTCCAAATTCATCATTTTCATTTGACAAAGAGAAGGAGAAGCATTGAAGGAGAGAGGGGAGTTAAAGCCAATTGGTTGTTGAACATAGAAGAGGCGTTGTGCATAGGGTAGGAGGCACTGCGCACAGAGCAGTTTGAGGAGGCTTTGTGCATAGAGGCCAGAGTGCTACACAAAGGGATGGAGTGCAAGGCATAGGGCTGTTTATCCAGTGAAAATTTGAATGGCGCTATGCATAGAGCTTGGGCACTATGCATAGGGCAATTTTATCCTAAATTTTCACTTCACTATGCCATGACTGTAATTTTGAGTTTTCTCTCATGGATGATGTTTTTACTAATGTAAATGGTAACCAGGCATGTAAATAGGATGGATAATAGCTACTGTAAGGTAGATTCATTAGATTAAAAGTTATCTTGAGGATAAATGAATTAGTTTCCTCCTTTTTAGAGGTAAGTTGTTAGGTTGTCTAGATTCTAGTTTCTTGTTTATTTTTTGATGGATTAGTTCCTCATCCTAGGTATTCAACCCCTGAGGATTGGAGGACATTGAATCAATGTCTATGGGTTGGACTTAGTGGGATGCTTATGCTTTGAGTAGACATCATTTTGTATCAGTTTTAGCAGGATATTAATGAAAAATTGTAGCTATTTCTTTGGGATCCATGTGGTATGATGTTCAGTTTAGTTTTCTTTATTGTGACAATATGTTAAAATGTTTTTTGTACTTCATCAATCATTTCATTGCTTTTAAGTGTATTTTTTCAAGTTGATAGGAAGAACACATAATATTTATGCTCTGTTTTGAGAAAATATTCACAGTCTATGTTTTCTTCAGTTTAGGAAGAATCCATGTTGATTACATGCTCTTTCTAGCTCATTACCTACATTGAATCACCTCACCCATCAAACCCTAGAGTGTTGAGCTTTGTGCCTACCTTGCCCCATCGAAACCCTGCAATTTTGACCCAATTTCCTTGCCTTAACTATTTGTCTCCTCCTGATCTAGTAAAACCCTTCAAAATCAAATCAAACCTTGTGCTACTATACCTAGCCTAATATCATTTTCCTGATCCAGTCATCTTGGCTGAGATCCTTACCGAGAGATCCCTTTCTTGGCCTAGTAGGGCTAGCCACTTGGCTAAGCGTGGTTTGTGGTTACCCTGGCATTGCCTTCCTTTAGCCCGAGCTTCAATCTAGGTGATAACAAAACTAGTATATAGAAATAGAGCTTCACCATGGTACAAGCGAATGGGATATCCTACACAAAGGGTTCGTGATGACCTTTAGTTTTGAGGACAGGTTTGACGGTATTGAAGAAGCACTACAAGAAGTAAAAGTATCCATCTTTAGGATTCTGCAGGATCCTTTAGACTTGGCGCAGCCTGAATGGGTTACTCAGCTAAGTTGCACAGTAGAATGTTATAATGTAACTATTGAAGAAGAGGATGATGATCCACGAAAGTTAACATTCCAGAGACAGAAGGCCACCATGACATTCAAGGACCACAGATTGAGAACCCTAATATAGCTATGCGAGTGAAAACTAAGCAGGTGAATATTGGTATAGAGGCAGAACCCAGGTTCACGAAGATCGGAGACTACTAGGATGACGCGACGGTGGATAAGGTCACTAAATTACTCTGCGAATATCAGGACTTATTCCTAACCAAGTTTAAGGATTTGAAAGGAATAATTGGATATCTAGGAGTGATGAAGATCGTGTTAAAGCCGAATGCGAAGCTAGTTAAGCAGATTTCTTGTCGCTTAAATCCAAAATACAAACATAGGGTTTGCATAGAACTAGACAAGATTCTCGCGGCAAGCATCATTGAGCTTGTGGAAGAATCTGATTGGGTAAGCCCGATGGTGGTGCAAGAGAAGAAGCAGAAAGATGAAATAAGAATATGTGTGGATCTCAGAAGATTGAATGATGCTTGTGTGCATGATCCATTCCCAACTCCATTCACAGATGAGGTGTTGGACACTACAGGTGGTTAGGAAGCATATCCTTTCACTGATGGGTTCTCAGGGTACCACTAGATCAAAATCGCACTGGAGGATTGGAGAAAGACAACCTTCATGATTGAGTGGGGTTGTTTTCAATATACTATCATGCCATTTGGATTGAAGAATGTGTCGGCTATCTTTTTTGTGCGTGGTTATTGTGGCATTTAAGGAGTATATTCATAAGTTCTTGGAGGTATATTTTGATGACTGGATTGTATCTGGGCTAGTTAAGTGCCATGTAGTGAGCATACCCTTGATGTTGGATACCTGTCAAAGATACCGAATCACACTCAACCTCAAGAAGTGTGTGTTTCTTTTTCCTTTTGGGAACCTATTGGCGCATGTGGTTTGCAGACAAGGGCTGATGGTAGACCCCGTGAAGATCATAGTGATTCTGAACTTGGAAGTGACAAGAAGTGTGAAACAGTTGCACGCTACTCTGGGACACACAGGGTATTACAAAAAGTTTATCAAAGGTTATGCCCAGATCACCCTACCAATGGAAAAATTGTTGAAGAAGGATGTCACGTTCTGCTGGTGTTAGGTTCCTATACTAATAGGAGTCATAATTTTGAATGATTGAGATTAAAAATTGTAATATTGTACATACCTTTTCTTTTGCAAATGTTTTCCATATTCAAAAAACTAAAAAATGTAAAGAGGGTATGTCTTAAAAGAATAATCAAAGGAAACAAATAATAAAAAAGGTCAAAAAATATGAACAAATATGAACCCCAAGAAAAGAAAAAAGACGATAAAAGTGAGCAAGCCAAAATGATACTCCTATTTATTTTTATGCATAATAAAAGGTTGTGTGCAGCTTGGGATCCTTGCCATAATCCACGATAGTCAAAATGTTTAAACTTGGCTATTTCATGTTTTCAATTTCATGTCTATAGATAGAGAATAAAAATCTGGCCAAACAGTGTAACCGTGGTAGATAATTAGATAGGTAGAGTAAATAAAAGGAGCTCAATTGTTTAATCTAAGCCCTTGGATGTAATAAGGTTAGATTTAGTTAGTTTACCATTGTAAAGAAAAAGAAAAATATTTGATAAGGGTTTGCTAGCTCAAATGCACCCTAATAAAGTGAAGAAAATATGGTAGGAAAAATAGATGGGTGAGTAGAAGAAAGGTTGCAGAAGTATGATGATTGGTTAGACAAAAAGCATATTTATCATTCTCATCGTAAAAGTTCCAGATATGAATGAAAAATCAAGCATGCAAATGGATTTCAAATTCAGTTAATTAATTTCCTCCATTCATTTCACCTTTTAGTTAACTAATTTCCCATAATAGAGTTCAAAGTGCTCAAAAACCTTTAAGTCAAAGAGGCTCAGAGAATTTCTTTGACTTTTGGAGGTATTGGACCCTTGACTCAATGACTTATGGATGTTAAGTACTAAATTCCCCTCAAAAAAAAAAATCATCTCCCTTCCGTCCCCCTCATTTCCCTAATAAAATCTCTTTTCCTAAGGTTAAAACACTATTCACCTAGGGAAAGTAATCACCTCCATGTAAAACTCATTTTCCCTAAAAAACCTACAAAAACACTTTAGCTTAAGTTATGATGTATATGTGCGAAAAGCAAACAAATCACAGAATATACATTATGCTTAGCACAATTCATTTCCACCATTTTCATATTAACTTCTAACTTTTATATATTAATTCCCATTAATACCCTTTGCCATATGTATATGTTAAATACCTTACATTAATATCCCTAGACCTAGTTTTAACTATAAAACTACGAATTTCACCCAAACCTCGACAAAGTTCATTAACTGATCGATTCGCGATTACGTTAAGTAAAACTCCACAAATAACCCCCGCCACCTAAGTTCATCATTAACCCATGCTTAATCACCATACCACCGCAATTAACCCATCCCCCCCTCATTACCCTCTGTGCTCGTTCACAGCACGATCACCATCTGATCTGAAGGCCCACATCCAATGCTCATAAGCCATTTCAGGTGGGATCATCCGCCGAATGATACCTACCTGAAAATGTGGTTTTCTGCTTGGCCCCCGATGCTATGTGTCATTCAATGAATGGAATCAAGCGACCCCTCCCAAATACCACCAAGCGCCCAAAAGCGGTGTGATAGAAACAATTTACCGCTCGCCCGCTACTCGACAAAATGACCACTGTTCACCATGTACCCGCCAAAACTAACTTTTTGCGCATAAAAGCCAAAAAGCCCCAAATGATTTATTTTCACTGGAATTTCAACTGTAAACCTTTGTATGCGTGCACGCCACTACGAACGTCGAAGCCATCAACCCACGTCCAATTGCACTCCAAAGACGCTGCAGACAACCTTGCAGCCTATATAGAACCCCTTCAACTATTTTAAGTCACCAGCTGCCCTTCTCAGAACCATTTGACCCCAATTCCAAGTATTTAAGCCATAATTCATCAAATACCCTGCCAATTTCAAGGAAACCAATGATTGAGTATTCTTAGTGAAGTTTAAAATTAATTAAGGAAACTCAAGCAATGTAAGCCTACTCTGTGCTGAACCACTGTTGCCCTAGAAAACACTGCAAATTACCTCCCCCATTCTCAAATCCAAAAGAACCAAGAATGGCTACCCAATTTCCATGGATGTGAAACCCATATCTACACCCCACTTAGACCTGGACCACCTCCCCCTGGCTGATGAGGATTTCTAGATAAAGGACACCTCTATCCAAGAATCCCTGCTCAAGGTATACGGTCAAAGTAGGGATAGATACTTGAACCACGTTGAGGAAATTGGTCTATGGAAGTCCACTTTACCTAAGTACTAGTTCCCAGCATCCACATTTTCCTAGAAATTGTACATTATTGCCATGCCAACTATGTCCCCAGTCAAAGAGCAATCATGTCTCCTAACTAAGCTATAATTTTCACTATCACTACTAAATCTATAAATGAGATGTTACAACTCTAGCCTAGCCAAAACTTGACTCCTCTTTCAATTGTAGCCTTATTAGACCAGTTCCCTAAGCTTACTACTACAAAATTGGCAGGAATATTCCAAACTTTCATAAGGGAAGAAAAACACATCCCAAAGGATCCTCCTCCATATGTGTCTTCCATTTTCTCCTCATGGGGAAGTAATATTGTGGCCATGATATCTAGTGTCCTAGGATGTACCACCAGTGAATATATTGATGAGATTATTTTAGCCTTCATGTCCATATACACTCCAGGGCAGCCTCCTGCTGTCATATATGACTATGCTCAGTTCATAGCCGACAGGATGCATGAACAATTCCTCAGAATGAGTAATAAAAGAGTCTTCAAAAACTCCTCCATCTTGTATCACCTTTTCCAATATTACTAGTCAGACAAATTCCCATTCACCTTGCAGAATCTTGATACAAAAGGTCAACCCAAATCAGTCATTTTCTGAACTCCATTGATCCATAAATATCAGTCCCCATATTCATATGTTGACTTCATTGACCTATTTGTACATCCAATTGTAACAATGCTAACAGGAAGCCCTCCTCCAAGAATCAATGTAGACATTAAAAGGGTCCTTCAATTGTCAAAATATACCAAGGTGGGAGATTGGTACTTGTACCAAAACCATACAAAAATCAGAATTTATGGTTGCATGTTGGCTCCGTACAAGCTCCCAAAATACCTCCCAATGAGGTTATTTACTTTAGAGTACTACAGGCAGATTATCAATTCAGATGAAGCAAACTTTGTCAATGCCAAGAAGAAGGCCAACTTCAAAATAAATGACCAATTAGGCCCCTTCATATCTAACCCTAGGGAAGTAGGTCAGGAAGTAGATGCCATTTTACAAAGCATGAAATTCCAAAGGAGATTTGTTTGGTGATATGACCCTTTGGAATTCATATCCAAGAAGAGGCAAAAGGTCAAGTTAGCACCTTTCATCCACCATCCCATACCTGAAACTGAACCCTATGCCAACCAATTAGAATGGGTGGAAGGAACCTTAATTGATCAGGACAACACCAAGATAGACATAGAAAATGCTCTGATCAACCTAGAAAAACAAACTTAATGAGGGTTCTTTCTTGCAGGTGCTAAAACAGTTGAGCAAGCTAGAATAGTCAGATAGTCCAGAATAGTCAACTAGGACAAAACCATCAAAAGAACCAGAAACTACTTCAAGTTCCCATCTAGTCATCCAAACTCCTCAGAATGAGGAGAAGGTATCAAAAAGGAATAGAGAAGGAGCTTCCACTTCAGTAATGCCTACTTCTGATGTACAACAAGAATAAAAAAAAGGCAAAAGCCTAATCTAGCCTCTAAGCAAGAATTTACTGAAGACTCAGCTAAGGTCACCAACGCACAGGTCGAAAGAAGCAGGCCCACCACTCCATCTAGGACTGTGCAGGAGCCTTCCACATCACAAAATCAGATGTTGGTGAGGCATCAAAGTGTTGAGGTATCTTCCTTCAGAATGCCTACAAATAAGGACCAAGATATTAAGGAAAGATACAAAGAGATCAAAGCCAGAAATGATAGGCTTAAGGCCCAAGCATATGCCCAATATCTAAATATGACCCCCACTAATCAAACAAGACTAATTTCAACCTTTGATATCAAAGAGGGGAAAATGCAGATGAATTTCATCAAGCCAACCACTCAACAGCCAAGAGAAACATTAGATTTCAAAAAGGTGGATTTTGAAGTACTAGCAAGGGATATTCATCCCATTGACCAAATTGAACTACACAAGAAAACAGGGGAGATGATATACTACACATTAACAGGGAAGGCCATGGCTGCCCACCAATTAGAAAACTCCCTAAATAATATATCAGCACAATTTCATTTGGAGAAGGCCTCCTCATAGGGCAAGGATACTAGAATCAAGTCCATAGAGGACTTAGTGATTGAATTAGGACACAGAACAGCTGATTAAAGAGAAAAATGAAGATATTTTTACACTTAAGAAGCAGCTTAAGATTCCTCAGCTACATCACCCACAGAAAAGGGAAGTCTTAGAAGCACAACAAGGACATGAAGAGCTCATGGACTTGGTCCTGAAGCTAAACAATAAACTCAAGGAGATATAGAAGGAGTTGGACACTTTAATTTAGTCGAAGCAAAGTGACTTAACCACAACTTATAGAACTATCATCCGTACAGTATCTACAGTAGTTCCTTCCACACTGGCAACATCATTGGCACCCACAACTCCACCTACTACAATATTTCCAGTAACAACTGAGCCTATTCCAGAAATAGGTACACCAAGAGATAAAGCAACAGAACTTGTCAAAGCCATGGAAGATATGTATATCCAGGCTACAGAGTTAAAAAGATTAAAGGACAAGGTGACAAGTTTGGAAACTGATTGAAAACTTGCCTAGCTTAAGCAGAAAGAAGAAACATAGAAGGCCTAGAGAATGGGTGAGAGGATCAAAATCCTGGAGAAGGATTTAACACTACAGAAACCACTGGGACAAACCAAAGAAATTCTCTCTATCAATTCAAGTTATATTTGAGTATACATAATTAGTAAAGATAGCCACTAAAGCTATCCAAAAAGTAAAGGAAGAACTGGGGGATAAACCAGAGGATGCCAATTGACGCATCCACTTCGTAAACAACAAGAACATATATGAGCCCCATGAGATTAACATAGAAGATAGGACTGAGGCTATTCTAGAGATTAGGAAGGTTCTTTCCAAAATGAACCTTATGCTTAACTTAGAAGAGAAGTGCCATAACATACAGGTGGCCATTGATAGGTTCATGGCTAAGTTTCATATTTTGAGGGAGAAGGGTCTTCCTAGTTCTATGGTCATCAATGAAAAACTCATGACCTAATTGGTCTATGGAGATATACTAAGAAAATTGGCTAAGGAACAAGCAAGTTCTTCAGCCATTAATGCCCTGCCAACATGCAAAGTGTTATATGACACATTGGAGAACTTATTCTTCCTAGAGCATGAGGTGAAGCATTTGTTCCTCACCAAGCCAAATTTTGAAAAATACACAGAGGCAGATGAAATCTACAGAAGGATGGTGAATGTAAAATTACTTGATGTGGAATGGTGGGAAAAAAGATAGATTTACTATGATAAAATTTACATCAAAAAGTTACTTCACAGTAAATGAAGGCAACTAGTTAAAATAGGTAAAAGCAGAGCAGTAGGGTCAAAGAGTAGCAGGGTCAAAGAGTACCAGTTGAAAGATGAAAGTAAAGAAGATTCCAGCATAGAAATGCTACAAATATCAGCCAGCTTAAAGGGCTCCAACTCAACTGAAACAACTAGCAACACCACAATAAAAGGGACAACATGAAGCAGTTCAACATCTGTCTCTATCTTCATGCAAGAAGATATTTTTATTCCCTAGATTAAGTATCAAGTTGTTTTGAGATATTTTGTAAATATTTTTGTATAAATACTTCACATTTCAAAGTATAGGGTGGATTCCAAGACATTTCTATAGATTTTTTCTCTCAAATCAAAATTCTATAGTATCAATGATTGGATTGGCTTGCTGGATCAAGGAATAAAGATCAGATATTTTACAGGATTCTTGTGTAAAGTGAAATACAAATATGCATTCTCCCATGTTCAATGTTGTTTTTCCTTATTTTTTTCCATAATCTTTTGTGTAACTTTCTAAAATCTAAATGTATAGCAAGGACTGATATTTTAGAAATTGCTTAAATGCACTTTGTCTTGACTGTTATGCATTATTGTATGTTTTCTTCACAAATCTAAGTTAAGGAATTCTTGACTGCTCCTTAATTTAGATAACCCCTAGCCATCTATAGAAAAGGATTCTTAATTTCCCTTTTTTCATGATCATCCTCTATTCTTCATTCTAATCCCTCTCCAAGGATTCTTAAGTGCCCTTTCACCCTGGTTAGAATTACTTCATCCATTAGGCCTAAAGATTTGTATTTTGCTTTGCTAGCCTGTCCTGTGAACATTCCCTTTAATGATCTGGTCCAATTATGCTATCCATTTGTTGACTCCATAGCCCAATGGCTTGAAGACCTAGCTCTATCCATCTGCTCCTAGAATTCCACCACACAACCTTCAATTCAAAACCAAAACCCCAATGAACATTAACAACTAGCCTAAAATCCCATAAAAACAAATCTAAATTATATACAGAGAGCCCTCTCCGAGTCATAGGTTGGCTAGAGCCTATACTTATTAGATTGGTTTGTGGTTACCTCAGTTTATTCCTCCTTCTAATAACTTCTAAGGAAAATTTTGAGTGATAACATAGTGGCGACTCCACCGGGGAGCTCAAATCATCAGTCTTAATAAACCTTTGAGAAAATTTCAAATCTTTATTTCAAGCCTCTTGAAGGGTTCATTAGAAGTTATTTACAAAATTTCACAAAAAATAAAATAATTAGAAAAGCTTGAAATTATGGATTCAAGGAGAACTCACTATACTAGGGCTAATCCAAATCCAAACCCTACCCCAGTAGTGGATAATCCCAACCTGATTTCGAGAAGACCCAAAAGACAACAAAGTTCAGTTAGTCCAACACCTTCAATCAAAGCAAAGTCATGCCTTGATGACTTGTTGTTTTTAGAAGACCTTCCCTTTGATGTGTCATTTGACCTTTCCCTATTTAGAACTAGGTCTGAAAGTTCACTTGATGACATAGTTCTAGATCGAGAGTTTATTGTAGACCTCGAAGTCCAAAAGCCAAACCAGTCAATTGATGAATATATTATGAATTCCCCACAGTCATTCCTTACTACTACTAAGATCCCCGAGCTTTCTGAACTAGTGTCCACTACTCTTAGTTCACCATTATTCCCTTAAACCTTTGAAGTTCATTCCCCACCTCCATTTATACCTTCACTTCCCTACCAACCTACCATTACCCACTAATGACCTATTACTCCTAGTTCTCCATCGACTATTGTATCATCTCCAAGTACCTCAACCCCACATCTTAGCCCTACCCATCTTAGAGCCATGGAAAATAGATATGCCCCTCTTGTGTTACATGCCCCACTTGGTGCCATGCCACAAGACTACCAAAACAAAATTGTCCAATTTGATGGAATAGGACCTTATACAGCACAACATCATGTAAAAAAAATGACTGACTACTTTGAATTGCATGAAATTGATATTGGAGATGTTCAAATGTAACTTTTTGCTCAGAATCTAGCCGATGATGTTAGGAAATGGTTCATAGTGTTACCTGCTAATAGCATAGATAGTCTAGATATATTTTATCAAATTTTTTTAAATATATGGGAAAAGAAAAAGAACCTTTTGTATATCCTTTTAGAGTACGAAAATATTAAAAGATGACCTAATGGAACAGTCCAGGATTATTGCACCAGATTTAACAATATATACAATGCAATACCAGTTAATCTTAAACCCCCACCTGACTTAGCATTAATAAAATTTCCTAATGGGTTTGATACTTATATGGCATTCCAACTCAGAGAGAGAAATCCCCCAACTTTAGAAGACATGCAGAGTGTAGCAGTTAGTGTAGAAGCCAATTTGCTAGCAAAAAGAGCTAGAGTTAGGAATGAAAGGAGAGGATCTGCGAAAGATGAAGCCTCACCCTATGACCTTAAAATAGATGTTCTGGCCAAGAGTATGGAAAAGGTTATGGATAGGATAGATAATATGGAGAGGAGGCCTCAATGGGATAATCAATAGGCACCTCCAGTTAGAAACCCAAACTTTAGAAAGAATCAAAATCAAAATACTAGAAAGAATAGACTTGATCAGAATATTAGCCTCCCTTTCAAGAAAAATATGTTGAAACATCTCATTCATATGACCCTGAACAAGACACACAAATTAACTTGATGGGATTGGATGATGAGGATATTGTCTTCTTGACCCAATATGAGCAGGAACTGCTTATGCAACATCAATTGCAGACCCAATCTGGAGAATCATTTGATTATAAACAAGGATATGATTCTACCATCTTTTAAGTATACAAACAATATAACTTAAGGAGAAAAAAGAATACTGATACTCTTGACCAAACGAGGAAAACAATACCAAATCAACCCAAGAAAATCAAAGTAGCCCTAGTTACTAAAACTCTCCAAATCCTCCCTAGACCAAACCAGAACCCTCCTAGTCCCACCATTGTAGATATAACCCCTAATCAACAACCTAATGATCAACCATCCACTTCAATCCCCTCCATGGAAACAATGGAAAAATCTCCAAACACCATATTAAAAGATCCACATAAAAGACCCCAAATACAGAAAAAGAAGAGCAACCTACTCCAATTCCTGCTATGAAAATTCCAAGCCCTCAAACAGAAAAAGACCCTTTGCCTTTCAATTTGGGAGCAAAGGTAGATAAACTAAAAATTTCAGTTCCCTTAATAGAACTGATTAAAAGTGAAACCTATAAGTCTCAAATAAACCAAACCTTAAACATTGTTGAGAATGAATATTCTTTCAACTTGTTTGATGATCAGCCAGAGCTTATATTTGGTATTGATGTTAACGGAAAACCACTAGAAGGAGGGTTATTAGAATTCATGATAAAATCTTACACAACGCAATGTTAGATTCTGTGGCCTCACAAAATTTAATGCCCAAATCAGTTATGGAAAAATTAAACTTAGACATTACAAGACCTTACAAGGACTTATTTTCATTTGACTCAAGTTAAGTAAAGTGTCTAGGGTTAATCAAAGACCTGTGTGTTACCTTAGTACAGTATCTTGTTAAAAGCATTCTCATGGATATAGTAGTCGCTGACATCCAATCCAAATATGGAATGCTATTGTCTAGATCATGGGGAGCTAAACTCCAAGGATCTTTACAACTTGACATGTCATATGCCACAATCTCTATTTTTGGACAACCTAAAAATTTATATAGAGAGAAAGTAATGAAATATGTGGTGAGTAGCCAGGAGAGGCCTCAAAACTTTCCTATCTACTCCATGCATTCGGACATTGATTCTTTTATTTTGTATAGTGATGAACAAACACAACAAACTACTTCAAATGATATTGTTTCAGAACCAAAAGAAATTGCAGTTACAACTAAAAATGAAACTGTCCAAACTCAAGAGATTTCCAATAAACAAGATAATCAAAATACAACAGACAATGGAAATTTTGTTCCACCAGATAATGAAAATTATGAACATGAGATACTATGGCATCTTGAATTTGATGGATCAGTAAATAAGTTAGGAGTAGGAGTAGGAGTATGGATATACAATCTATAGAATGATCACTCAGAGGACTATGCTTACAGGTTGAATTTTAAATGAACTAACAACATGGCTGAGTATGAAGCCCTAATTTTAGGTCTCAAACTAGTTAGGAATTTAGGATCCAAAAGAGTTTCTATCATGGGAGACTCTGAGTTAGTTATAAAACAAATTGATGTTGTATATATGACCAAAGACCCCTAGATTAAGTTTTTATAGAGGGACAATTGTAGAATTAATGAATACTTTCCTAGAAACTAAGCTTGCAGTCATCCCAAGGAAACATAATATGCAGGCTCATAGTTTAGCAATGTTTGCTAGCACTTGTAAGTTACCATTTCAACCTAAACATCAGTATACTATTGAGGTCAGGCAGAAACTTGCTATCCTAGATAACTTGAAAAATTGACAAGTATTTGTTAATGACAAATAGATAAAAAAAAATTAACCTTAGAAGAAGAATTTGTAAATAGTAATATAGATACTGACATAACATCAGATCCTAATTTTAAAGATGAAATAGAAATTAATGAAATAGAAGATGAAAAGATAGATAGATTTCATCCCACTAAATTTACATGATCAGATGTAGAAAACCTAAAGGAAATTGAGATTGATGAGATAATTAACGAAGACTCTGAAGTCATTAGTCTCAAAGACAACTTTTTTCCGAAATGATTAACCCCTTTGGAAGACTTGTTTGACTCAAATGATGTCCCTAGAAAACCAAAGATGGAACCCTTAAAATCTGATATAGAGGAGTGTAATATAGGCACTAAGAAAAATCCAAAATTAATCAAACTCTCGAAGTCATTACCTCCTACCAAAAAAGTGAAATACCTTGAATTATTAAAAGAATTCCAAGATGTCTTTGCTTGGAGTTATGAGGACTTCAAGTCCTATGACACCAACATCATACAACACACCATCCCCATATAATAAAACCATAACCCTTTCAGACAAAAGCTTAGGAGGATTAATCCCATCCTACTACCTTCTATTGAAAAGGAAATCCGAAGGATGTATGAGGCCAAGATAATAGCACCAATCAGATTCTCTGATTGGGTTTCAAATTTGGTGCCAACAAGGAAGAAAACTGGTGAGATCAGACTTTGTGTTGATCTCAAAAATCTTAATAAAGTTTCAATCAAAGACAATTAACCTCTCCCTAAAATGGATCATATCTTACAAAGGGTAGTTTGGTCAACCATAATCTCATTATTGGATGGGTTTTCTTGTTACAATTAGATTTTATTCACCCAGATGACCAAGCCAAAACTTCATTTACTACTCCTTGGGGCACATTCATATATGTGAAGATGCCTTTTGGATTAATGAATGCAGGGGAGACTTTCCAAAGAACCATGGACATAGCTTTTGCCAAGGAAATTCATGACTTCCTAGTAATAAATTTAGATGAAATCATTGTATTCTCAAAATCTGATAATCAACACTTAGATCATCTAAGGCAAGTTTTTATCAAATGCAGGAAGTATGGAATTTCTTTAAATCCAAGGAAATATTTATTTGGGTTAGAATAGGGGAAGTTATTAGGGCATATAATCTCAAAACATGGTATTCGAATAGATCCTGCAAGAATAGAAGCCATCTTACAAATACAACTGGTGAGCTCCAGTATTGTGGCAATATGATGCAACTCTTGGGGCCTCCTTCTTTACTTTTATTAATCTGGTAGTTTGTAACAAACTTGGAGGCGACGGTGCTGTATGCACAAGTACTAGCTCTTACTATAGGTTGTCACTTGATCAGCTGGCACAAGTTCGCTAGGAGCTTAAGCCAACTTATATGAGTTCTCAGAAGAAGCTTTTACTGTGATGGAAGAAAGCTAACTCTACAGGGCCTATTCTACTTGCAGAAAGAGAAGGAAAACTGAAATGAAACACAAACCCTACCAAACCCTAGCAAACCCTAGTTTATCCACTAACCCTACTTGTACAAGAAAAAAGATGGAAACTACTAATATGGGTGCCATTGACTACTAAAAAGGTAAATTGCATTTATTCAAGCTACTTCTGAAAAGAATGAGAAGAAATCATGTTTTTGTACTTTTGAGTATTTTTATGTGGAATTATTATGCTTATGATTTGACTAGTTGTGATTGTGCAGAGGTTTGGTGGCAAAGGAAGATGGATTTGGCTTTTGTAGATGGTGAGGAAGGTGTGGAGAGGTCCTAAGAAGTCCCTAGTACCCTTCTGGAGACATCCATTATGATCAGACTTCGAAAAATCACTTGCAGGAAGTTCTATAGGAGGTTGTAGGGGATCTACAGGAGATTCTACACGAGGATCTACAGGAGGAGGCCGAAAGTGGTTTTTGGAGGTTTGAAGGTGGAAAATTATGGGAAATAGGAAATGAAGGTTTGATGAAGGTGTTGAGGGGTCTATAACTTGTCAAAGAAGATCAGGGCCAAGGGAGATGGTTGGATTTGTTCAAATGGTGAGAAAATAGGTTTATGGAAAAGCAATGCAGAAATTAGGGCAGATTGGCGAAATGTGGTGAATGAGTGGGGGAATATTGAGATATGAACTGATACATATTGTGTTATGGAGGAATGATGAGTTGGAATTTTTTACAAGAGATCTGCACTCTTACTTCTCAAAACTGACCAGAGAAAGAACCGAAAAATAGAGTTTTGTCTATTTTAACCTAAATTCTGACCTAAAACTAGAAAAATGCCAAACAATACTTTATGAACAGAAAATGATGCGAGAAAAACATGGTTAATGAGCATGAATGATCTGAGCGTGTGAATCCAAACTAATATCAACTTCTCCAACTCAAAATATCACACTAGCAGTTGCATTTGAAGAGTAAAAACTATGTTTTTGGTGGCAGCAGTAGTGCCTTGACCTCAAATCACGGTCCCAAGGAGGGAGAAAGGAGATCAATACCTACAGGTGGCCTTTTTAGATCTTTATCTGTTACTGCGGAAAACTACTTAAGCAACTTGAAGAAAAAACAACTGTTCTAACCATCAAAAGAAACCTAATTTAGCAAAGCAAGATTAACCTAAACAATAGAAATTATCTCATGAATGCAAGCAAAAGCATATAAATAAACAAAGGAGGTGTTGTTTAGCTTAAGTTGGGCCTAACCCAAGAGCTTCAACCCTTTAGAAAAAATCAGTGCTGGTTCAAAACTTGGTTCATCTTCATTTATCAAAAAATAACAGTTACATCAAAAAAATATCTTCAAAAAGAGCTAAAAAATGAGCTGAGTACGAAGCTGCACAAAAGTGTGAAAATATACTATGAAATGGCTAACATACTGAGGCTTGAAGATTTCTTATTTATACAAATGGGGACTCCCAATAGTCCTCCTAAACTTAAGGAACGCCGCTACCTAGAACTGAAGATAACAACAACCCTACTTGACTTGCTTGACTGCCCCTTGGAATCCTCAATGTGGGCCTTTGTACTCGGAGATGTTGATGAAGCATTTGAGGAAGGGGTCACTAATTAAGGAGACACCCCTCCTATAAGTCCTCATCCCTGTTTCCTTGAGTTTGGCTGTCATTTTTCTCATAAATTCCTAGTCCTTGTCCAACATTGTCCAAAAAATCCGCAATAAACACTCATTAGACTACATGGCAAAGTGACCATCCCCATTCACTCCATTGACATAAATATATTCAAAAAAATGCACAAAACTATTGAGAATGGTGGATTATATGAAAATAATAGGCAGAATGAGCCCATATAGTTACCCATTTCTGGGGCTCATCATCACCCCCTGCTGAATGGGATGCTCATCCTCTGAGCAACTAATCCAGTTCCTCATCTTTAATAGATTTAACATCTTCCCTGACATCCCAAGCCTCTGATGTGATGTCTTCCTCTCTATCATGGAAACCTACTTTCCTGTCCACTTCCTCCCATTGTTTCTGTTCTTCCTCCTCCTTAACTCCTTCCAATAGTCCTAACAGTAGTGGAGGACTGTACTTAAGACCAATCCAATTGTCTTTCAAGTTTTGCATTGAGTGTTTGTATAGGGGTACTCTCCTCATGGCCTCCCTCATTCTATTTTGGAAGTGATACTCCCTTATCCTTGAGCTATGTGGCAATGTATTCCACCTTCTCATGCATGAATGAAGGCAGTCATTGCCAAACAATCTCTCTTATCTTCAAAATGAGCAAAAGCTTGTGCTTGCTTGTCAACATAATTAGGGAGAACTTGGGGATTGGCTGCAAGGTGTTCATGGGCATGGATGAGAGCCAATGGTTCTACTAGTTCCACCCTTATCATCAGGGGCCCACTTAGCTCTTTTGCCATTATCTTTTGAATTTCCACTGCTCTCTTTTCCTCATGGCTCATCCAGGGAGCCATAGCCATGAGTTGTAGGTCTCCCAATGTAGCATTTGGATCCCATAAGTTCATGTAAGGAAGTGCCATATTGTGTAGGTAAAATTCTACTAGCTTGCTTTATCTTCGGTTGAACTATGATCGCATAAATCCATAAACAGACCATAATCTTGAAATGGGATTATGCCGCTCTAGGCCAATGTTTTAATCTGGATTTGGAGCCACTGGTATTTGAGATACATTGCATAGGATCTAGTTGGATGTCTGCACTGCAAGGCCTCCAATGCCCAGTTGGCCATACATGCTAGCTAGGCTTCCTTTTCCTGCAACTGCTTTTTCAAAATCAACACTTCAGTTGCTACCTGAGATTCTCTTTCTTGATGTTGTTTCATCAATTTTTCACTATCTGTCTATGGTTCTTCTTCTTGTTGCTATTTATCTGCTGCCTCAATATCTGCCCAGGGTCCCTCTTGTTGTTGTTGCCCTTCCAAGATTGGCATCTTGTCTCCCCCTTGAGGTTCTTGTTCCTGTAACTGCTTTTTCAACAGTTCATTTTCTTCCTGTAGTTGGGTCCTTCTAATGCTCTCTGTGTGCCTTACCATGCCCAACTCTCTGCTCATATCCCTTAACCTATTTTCCATGTTCCTTATATCTTCGACCCCTTTAGATTTGGCAATCTGCATCCAGGTGTGGGTCCCAATTCTCTCCTTTTCTAGTTCAAAGAAAAGAGGCACTACAAATTTTTGTGGGATGATCTTCCCACCTTCTAGAAGATTGTAATAGGAGCCTAAATTAGGCTGAGATCTTGGCTTAGGTATTTATTTTTCCTAACCTTCCTCTTGTGGCTGTTCTTCTGCCTTCTTTTCCAATTTTTCAGTTTCTTTAAGCTTGGCCAGTGTCTCCTGTAGAGAAGTTTGTGCCTCATGTAGGACTTCTTTGGAGTCCATCAATTTGATCCTTTCCTTCCAGGTGGAGGTCTTCAGACTCCCTCTCTCGTAGGTGATAGAGATTTTGGAGGGAGATTCCTCCCTTGTTAGAGTAGGTGCGTCCTCAATGATACTGGGTTCTTTTGATGGTGGCTAGGGCTTGCCCACCTTAAATATGGTGCTCCTCCTGGCTTTGAAATACATTGATGTCTATCTTTTTCTTTTTCCCTTTTGCTGAGCTGGGGTGCTTAATGCAGCAAGCACAATTGCTGCTTCCCTTGCCAGTGTTTCAGGGGATATTTACTCCTGCTATTTTTCTTCTTCACCTTCTTCCATTTTTCCTGTGTCTTTTGTTTCTATTTTTGTCTCTACTATCTCTGGTGGTGTTTTCTCCTTTTCTTGCTGGGTCCTTGCCTTTCCTATGGTAGTCTTTTTCTGAGCTTTCTTGGGCTTCTTTTTCTCAGCTTTTGTTCTCTTCCTCTTCTCTGCTTTTGATGCTATTTTCTTTTTTACCTTAGGTTCAACTTTGGTTTTGTCTGGTTTCTCCTCTTCTTCCTATTTCTCTTCTTTTTCTTCTTCTATTCGACTGCTTTGTGCCTCCTCATGAACTTCCTTCTCAAGTTCCTCTTTCTGCTCCTCCTCTTCATTGCCAAATGGGCTAAGGTCATTAGTAAGAGTTTTGATGTCATCTTCTCTATACATGTTCCTGAAAATTTCCCAAGCTATGGGGATGGTGTAGGTGTGAAGGGTATCCTCTACCAACAATTTGATGAGCCCATGGTGGGCCAGTTGGTCTGGAACCCCTGCATTCAACTTGGTGCGACATTCTATCAGAGATTGGAGGAGAAAATATGGGAGACTGAGTTTTCTAGCTACAGGTAGGTCCATCCCATATCTCAATTCATGCAATAACCTGAAGTGATAACCATAAACTATACTGAATCTTCCTTCACAAGAGATATATTTCATGATCTGGTCGCTGAATTTACTCCATGAATGAGGTAAGCTTGTGCTTCTGACCCCATTCTTATCCTCTATAGGATGTTCATTAGGCTAAAAAAAATTCTTTTTAGCAACCTATCCCAATGGTTTTTCTTCTTTGCTCCAGGGGAGCCCAAGTGGAAGACTTGTAATTCTGCTGATAAAACCTGGTGTAAGCTCTAGGGTCAAACCCCTAAAACTGACTGTAGCATGGGTTTTTGAATGTGGCATTAAGGACATTAAAAATTCCTCTGTCACCTCCTCATCATATCCATGAATTCTCTCAAAGAAAGGCATCCAGTTTGCCTGGTGAAGAGGGCCACCACTTCTGGATGCTCATGCAATTTGTTGGATTTCAAAGGCTCCTTTCTCAAAAAAACTCCTGGCATGGTGTTTAGTTACTTCTGAAAATGCTCAGGTGAGGAAGAAGGCAACAATTTTCAAAGCTAGAAACAGAGGAGTGGCTAATGTTTGTCTTTCTAAAACCAGAGAGGGAATTTCTCGTGTTCTTCTTTTTTCACAACATCAATTTGCAATTTTTCTCCCTTCAAACTATTTTCAACCTGAATTTACTTCTCAGTTTTTGGAAGAAATCAATACTTCGACAGAACAGAGAATATATAACACAGTGTTTCTTTTTCACAAAGTAGACAGACTTGCAAATTTGTTTTTTTACAGGCTTGGTTTCTATGGTTGCGTCCCCTTTTTTTAGGAGAATACGGGAAAGGAAAGAAAAACCAGATTTTTGAGCATAGAGAAGAAAATGGAGAGACTATATGGAATCCAGGAAAACATAGGCAGACTTTTAAGCTTTCTTTCCTTTTCTTTTTCAACCCAATACTTCAAGTTTCCAAGCCAACCTCTTTTCAAGCTTTGAATTTGACAAAAATTCTGAGTTTTTCCTCTGCATTGCTACTCTCAGGCCTTTCTATAGAAAGGCTCATGTAGACAGTGTTCCTACTCCTGTGGAATGCAATAATGCTCCTGTAAAACCCGATAGGTAGGAGGGTTTTGAAAAACTGGGAGAAAACGACTGGTTTGTTATTCTGAAGGTGGTAGGTGAGTGTTACAGTCGAGAACTCATCAATGCAAATGAAAACAAAAGGTGGTGGAGGCTTAGACTGCACTGTACTTAAGCTGATGGTGTGATCTACGGTGACGAGGTGAGGTGGCAGGATGGGTATGTTATCCCCATCTGAACTATTGGTCCTTAACTAGTGCCATTATGGTATTTCATGTTGCCTAACCACCATCATCTCCATTATTCCCATTATACGCTGCCACCACTACCGATTTCGAGTTTGTTTCTTCCCGAGTTGATGGGCCACATGTGCTGACTGTGTATCTAAACTGCAGTTGGAATTGGATGAGGCTCATTTGAACTCCATGAGGGTGTTTTGAACTCAACAAGGGTGGCCAGCTACGATTCTGTTAAATCGTGACCATCCCAATAGTTCATGCAATTCCTAAATAATATTCATACAACCGAGGAATAGGTTTAGCCACTTACCTACTAGTCGCTGTTGTGCTCTACATGATGGACTTTGGAACTCCATTTTCTCATTGTTGCTGCTGTTTGTGCTCTGCATGCTTGGAATTTGGCTTATGCTAGTGATTTTTCGATCAAGCTCTGCTCCTTGCATGTTGCATACATCTTGGCTGCGCTGACCCTGTTTCTGGAGCTTGTTTTTTAAAGGGATTAGTTGCTTTAGGAATCCTGCAGGATTTCTTGTAGCTGCTTCTCCCTCTAAAATTTCAGGCTGATGCTTGAGCAGGGGCTGAAGAGATAGCTGAAGAAGGTTATAAATGAAAGGAAGAACAACTGGAAGGCATCAGGTAAGAACAAGTGAAGAATGTTGCTGTTTTTTTCATTATATTTTTTTTTGGAAGAAAAAACAAAGGAAACATAATTTTATGTTTTCTTGTGTGCAGGGAAGAAAAAGTGAGTCGAAATGTGGGTGTACAGGGATGGAATGGAGAATTAGGATGATGGATGGTGGCAGGGAGGTCCACAAGCCTTTTGAACAAATTTCTAGCCCTTGGATTCTTTTCTAAACTTGATTTTGAGCTCTCTGTGATTTCTATAGGAGCCTCCCGTAGAATGCACAAAATTTCCTGTAGGATGCAAAATCTTCAGGACTAGTGAGACCAAGGCCTGAGAAAAGATAATGGTGATGGAGGAATGGACTATGAAGGGTATATGCAGCTAGGTCATGTCCTTTTTCCTTGTGTGACCCTCCTGCAATCGGAAAATGCATTCAAAAGAAGTTAGCTTGTTCTGTTTTTTTCTTTTTTTCTTTTTTCTTTTTATGAGACAACTGGGGTGCCTCCAGGAGGTTTTCACCCTCAGTTCCTGCCTTGGGCACCTCCAAGAGGTTTTCACGCAGGGAGCTTTTTATTTTTTATTTTCTCCTTTTTCTCCTTTTTTTGTTTTGTTTTGTTTTGGATTTTTTTTTTTTCTTTAGCTCAAGGTGTGGGTGGAGTGGAGGCAGAGACCTACTCCACTACCAACACTGTTTTACCTAGATTCTCAATGAATTCCTGCATGGAAAGCGACTTCCTGTAGATCTTCAACATATTCCCATTGACAAGCATGGGGATGGCTCCTTCATCAATGGTCTAGATCAGGAATGAACCATTATCATTGTATTTTTCTACTATGTATGGTCCCAGCCATCTTGTCCTCAGTTTGCCCTTGAAATCTTTATATCTTGAATCATACAGTAGTGCCCAATCTCGTTGCTAGAATTGTTTTTCTTTGAAGTGTTTGTCATGCCATATTTTTCTTTGAAGTTGGACTACCTCTAAGTGGAGAAGGGCCTGCAATATCTATTCATCCAATCCATTTAGCTGAAGCAATCTTTCCTTTTGTGCATGGCTGAGATCTAGGTCCAGCTGAGCTACCATCCTTAATGTGTTATATTCAAATTCTATTGATAGCAGAGCCTTCTTCCCATAGACCAACTCATAGGGTGTGAACCCTGTGGTGGTTTTCCAGGTGGTGTTATAGGCCCAGGTGGCCTCAACCAATCGATCTGCCCAATATTTTCTGCTGCTACTCACTACCTTAGTCAAGATTCCTTCCAAAGCTTTGTTAGTGACTTCCACCTATCCATTTGCTTGCGGATGACAAGGGGTGGAAGTTCTGTGCTTACTCTTGTGATGTGTGAGTAGGTCTTCAACCAGATTGGAGGTAAACTGACTCCCTTGATCTGTGACTAACTCTCTTTGATAGCCAAACTTGTAGAAGATATTTTCCCTCAAAAACTCAATTATTTCTTTTGTTGCTGCCTTGATCGCCTTTGTTTCTGCCCATTTTGCTAGATAATCAGTACACACAATGATGTAAGATTTCTATTTTGAAGGAGGGTTGATAAGACCCACAAAGTCCATGCGCCACTTCTCAAATGGCTCGAAAGTCACTTGAGGTTGCAGGGGCATCTCATCCCTTGGAGTAGGTTTCCCCATCCTTTGACATCGGTCACATTGGCTTATACATCTCCTAACATCTTGATGAAGAGTGGGCCAATAGTAACCTGCTTGTAGAATTTTGAAGGCAGACCTCATTGCTGCAAAGTGGCCCCCACAGGGCCCATCATGACAAGATAGGAGGATGTCAAAAACTTCCTTCTCCCAAACACATAGCCTCAAAATCTGATCTGGGCCAAGTTTAAAAAGATTGCCCCTAATCCAGGTGAATGGGGCACTCTTCCTCACGATCTTGCTCTTCTCTTTTGAGGACAGGTGTGGCAGAAACTGTGCTTAAACTAGATAATTTGCTATATCAGCAAACCATGGAGAGAGTACTGCAATAGCGAATAGGTTTTCATCTGGCATTTGATCATCCATCATTCCTTCTTCCCCTGTAGGCAGATCTAGTCTAGACAGAAAATCAACAACAACATTTTCCTTACCCGGCTTATCAATAATGGTCAAATCAAATTCCTGCAATAAAAGCAACCATCTAATGATGTAAGCATTTACATCTAGTTTATTCATCAAATACCTAATTATAGCATGATCAGTGTGTATGAATGTTTGATAGGCGGTGATGTACTGTCTGAACTTATTTAGGGAATGGACTAGAGCTAGGAGCTCCTTTTCGGTTACAATGTAGTTTAGTTCGACCTTGGATAGGTTTTTACTGACAAAATATATGGCATAAGGTAGCTTCTCCTCAACTTGCCCTAAGGATGCTCCTATCGCTTTGTTTAAGGCATCTGTGTGACTGTGGAAAGGTAGGGCCCAGTTTGGACCTCTCAAGATTGGGGTAGTTATTAGTTTACCTTTCAAGGTATCTAGAGCCTATTGACAGTTGTTAGTCCATATGAACTCAACATCTTTTCCCAAAAGGCCAAACAATGGAGAGGATATCTTACTAAAATCCTTGATGAATCTTCTATAATACCCTGCTAGGCCTAGGAAACTCCGAACATCTCTTACCTTTTGAGGAGGTGGGACCCTTTGAATGATATCAATCTTATTGGGATCCACCTATAACCCTTGCTGAGAAATTGTATGACCTAGCACGGTCCCTTCATTCATCAGGAATTCGCATATTTCATGGATGAGGGACAAGTTCATTTCGATGCATTTGGTTAAAACTTTTCCCAAGTTAGTCAGAGCTTCCTGGAAATTAGAACCATAAGGGGTAAAGTCATCCATATAGATTTCCACTGAATCATGCACCAGTTCAATAAATATGCTCAGTACTGCTCTCTGGAAAGTGGCGGGAGCATTGCCCAACCCAAAAGGAAGGACCTGGTAGGCAAAAGTACCCCAAGGACAAGTGAAGGTGCTCTTATCTTGGTCTTCTAGGCTGATTTGGATCTGGTTTTACCCGCTAAACCCATCTAGGAAGAAGAAGAACTTCTTCCCTACCAGGCTATCTAACACTTCATCTATGAAAGTGAAAGGGAAATGGTCCTTCTTGGTTGCCTTGTTTAGTTCCCGATAATATACACAGATTCTCCACTTCCCGTTTTTCTTTGGCACTAGCACCAAAGAAGAAACCCATTCACTATTAGAGATGGGGTAGATGAACCCTACATCTAGCAACTTTTGTTGTTCTTCTTTGACAATGTCCTTAAGGGTTGGATTCATCCTCCTTTGAGGATGCCTAACTGGTTTAAAATCTTCTTTAATATAAATGTGATAAGTATGGACTGAAGGGTGGACTCCCTTCATCTCCTTACAGCTCCAAGCAAAAGCATCCAAGTGATTGTTCAATAAGCTACATAGTTCTTTCTCCTGAGAGGTGGATAGGGATGAGTTGATCTTCAAGGTTATTTTTGGGCTGAATTCCACATTCGTAACTCAGAGAGGGGTTGGATCAGCCACACAGAGATCAACTACAGGATTGGTCTGGGTTTCTTCCACCAACTCTTCTAATGGAAACACACTGGGGGGTGGATTCTGAATCAAGTTTTCAATAAGGTCATCCTCAGTTTGTGGTCCCCCTCATGGTAGCCTTTGTTGTACACAATGGTGCAGAATAGACTTCATCCTCATATTCCTCCTCCAACCAGAGGCGTAAATCATGTTCTAACAGAGGTTGGGTAGGAGGATATAGGACTAGATATTTGGACATATGCTCATTCTTGATTGTCATCTTCCTAGCTCGACAAATGATGTAGGCATTTCTAGTAGCCAACCAAGGTCTCCCTAGGATGAGAGGATACCCAGTGAATTTTGCCTTCAGTTAGAGAACCAAGAAATTAGCAAGATACTCCCATGAGTCAATAGACAATTAGATCTTCCACAATCCCCTTAGGGGTCATGGTAGAGTGGTCTCCTAATTATAGTATTGTTGAGGTATTTCTCAGGGAACCCTGAAGGTTGACTTTGAGCATAGTGTCCTTGGTCATCACATTAATGGCGGCCCTTAGGTCAATCAAGGTATGGTGGATTACGGTGCCATTGATGTGGACATTGACTACAAGACTCCTAGGGTCTAGATATTTCAGACAAATTACCTACCCCAACATCAAGTCAGACAGTTGTCCTATGACATTGATAGTTGGGGCATCTCTCTTGCACCTGCCTAGGTGTCTGAAGCACTTCACCTTGATCATCTTGATGTATATGGGCACATCTTTTATGGCTTGGAGAAGTGGTATTTTTACACATAACTATTTTAATTCTCCTAGAAGTTCAGTTTCTTCTGGGGTCGGTTGTGTGGTTCCAATTAGTCTCTCAAGTAAGTGTGGAATGACTTTTGGTTCACTTTCCTATTTTTCTTCCTCATCCTCCTTAAGGGGAGGTTGTTTATCTGGGAGAACCTTCCCAGACCATAGGTTAATCTCTTGAATCTCCATAGCATAGGTTGGATATGATGTTTCTCTACTGTATACCTGCTGGGCTTGTTTGTTGTTGGGGTTCGGGTTTGGTTGAGTGGGTATTTGGGGTTGTCTTGGTGGAGCAGGAGGTAATGGTTGTGGTTGAGTATGTGGTGGAGGCAAAAGAGTGGGAGGAGAGTTGTACTGGGGCCTCCACCCCTGTTGAGGTGCATTCTACTGAGGTTGTGGCTCAGCATAAGAGTGAAACGAGTGAGCAACTGGTAGAGCCTAGTATTGAAGAGGATATGACCAAGGAGGGGGTGTGGACCAAGAAGGATGGGCAGGGGGACCCCAAGAAGGCATGGAAGTTGCTTGATTGGGGTTGTAATAAGTTTGGGATGTCCCTTGCATTCCCTACTCGTAAGGTTTGGCTCCATGTGGCCTCCTTTGGTTCATGAAATAGATTGGTTTAGTGGCTCCTTCAGCCCCTTGATATGCAGCTTTAATTCCAGGCAAAGAAGGGCACTGATTCATAGGATGGTCTTCTTCATAGACTAAACACACTTCTATAGAGTTCAATGGACATTCATTCCTAGGATGCTTTCTAGTGCACCTGGGACAAAAAATGGCTAAAGCCACCTAGGCTTCCTCTTGCTTCCTTTCGATATGCAGGGTATCCATTTGCATGGCAAGAGTCTGCCTCATCTCGCTCTTGAAATCTTCTAGCCAATTCTCAAGTTTGTTTCTAAGGGATGAACTAGATGAGGATGTACTGGCTAAAGGTTGAATTCCCCTACCTCTCTCTCTAGCTAACCTGAAATAGTTTCTAAACACAATCTTGATGTCATCATAAGGCAGTTGGTAGATGTCTCCCCCAACTAGCAAATGGAGGGTATCTATAAGGTCTTTAGGGACTCCTCTGAGCAGAACCAACTTCAGAGATTCAGGGTCAAGTGTGCACCTAGCCCTTTTATAACTAAGTTGAAACCTTTCTTCATAGTCTTCTAAATATTGTCACTTCCCATGGTCATTCGGAATATTTCTTCCTTGGTATCCTTTGACCTACAGTAGTCTCTATTAGCGCTCAAATCTACCTTAGGCTGAAATAAGGTGAGACTCAAGGCCACATCAAACCACGCTCAGCCTCGTAGCTAGCCCTACGAGGATAGGAGAGGGCTCTCTCCGGGTCAAACTCGGCGAAAGATAATCAAAGAGGCTCGAGATGACCGAATTGATGACTAATTTTAGGCTAGGTATGAAGTACAAAGAGTTTAGAATTGACTTTTAAAGATTTTGTTGAATTCAAGGGAAAGGCAATTTTGGATGCGGGGATGAGGCACAGCTTTTGCAGAGGTCTACTTGGGGCAAGATAGGCGATTGTATTGATGCCTTAAAGCAAGTGAGATGAATAGATCAGACTGGTGTGGAGCTAAGGAGATGAAGGAAGTCTCAAGGATTCTCCTTAAACTGAAGAAAACATAGAAAATTAAACAAATTTAAAGGCAGAGCATAGCAAGTTCATGGATTCTACCTTAACACTTCATTTTTTTAATTACAGAAGATTAAATAAAGAAAGTGGCACACATACACAACTTACAAGTACTGAGATAAACATACCATCAACACAGAAAACCACATGAATCCCAAATAGTGCTGCAAAACCCTGGTCTTTCCTTTGCCAAAATGCAGATAAGATATGCACAATATAGTGTCTAGCTATTCCCAAGAGTCCAACCTTGAAAATGACTAAGAAAATACATAATATAGGCAAACCAACTCATTCCCTTTCCTCTAGGGGTCGAGCTCATCATCCTAGGAGCTATTTCAACCAATTCTAAACTAAGCACTACAATCTAGGCAATCAAAACAACTTGCCTCTATAAGTTAGGAAACCAATTCATTCATTACATTTTGCTATTTTATGAATGAATCATCTAGAATAAGTAAATAAGTGTCAAAACAACATAAAGTTCCATTAATTACGTCAAGGAGGGTGAAAAATCCCATCACAAGTCAAAACTGGTCAAACTGGCTTGATATGCTGAGCTGAGGAGGAAAACTGTGCCAAAAAACCCTGTGCGCCGCGCGTCTGAGCCCTGTGCTCCGCACACCTTTCCACCTACTTTTGGGGCACTTCTCGGCATCCAAATTGAGCTTAGGTTGGCTTTTTGGAAAGCCGTGGATGTCTACTTTCTAACCCAAGTGGAATTTGCCAATTTGGTCTCCATTTGACCCTCCACAAGTGGATTCTCCCAGAAGTACTTCCTGCTGGTGCAAAAAGTGGCAGAAAGGTGATTTTCATGATGTTTTTGAGCTTTTGATCACCCAAAAGTTGATTGAATGCCTTGGAAATGGCTGATCATGTGTATTTCATCATGAAAAATCCAAAAATATAAGCCACCTGTGATTTGGACCTCCCCATCTTATGGGTCGCGCGCTGAGTGCGACGCGTAGAGCAAAAAAACCTGTTTCACAAGCCAAAAATTTTGAAACGACAAAATTTTCTCCAAATCTACCCAAATTTGGAGTGAAGACCCTCCATCATGTATCATGGTCAACTAATGAAGCCTCAGCCAAAACTCAAAGCGGATCAGGCCTTTTGCATTGTTTTTGCGCTTTGCTCAAACGCCTCTTGAGGATCTTCATTCTCGCTTTGCAAACATGCATGCGAGCCCAATAGTGAGTCTTCATGTGGCGAAGCATGTCTTTGTCCCTATTTTCTTTCACCAACAACTTCTCCAAATGAGTGTTCACCCAAATGAGCATTGATTCCTGATCAATAGGTGTCAAATCACCGGGTCTTCTTTGAGCCAATTCCCGGTCTTCCCGAAGCTTCCGCAGCTCATAAAGTTCATGCTCATCTTCCAGCTATTTGTTGTGCTACTCCAAGTAGTTGATCACCCATTTAGCCCTCTGCAATTTCTTTTGCAGTGACTCATTCTCGGCCCTTTACTCTCGAATGATCTCCTTGTGCTCCTGTTACACAAAAATATCGTCACCCTGATTATTTGCAGTCGGTGTAGGCCTATCATCACCTATACCAGCTTCCTAAGCAAGTCTTAAACCTCAACTCTTCAAAACAAGCTTGAAAAAAGAGATAAAGACATCAAAAAAGCAACGTAACTCTGGTTCCGCACTTTCTCTTACTTTTGCTTATGGGCCCGCACCTTTTTTTCAAGGTATCTGCGTACTTATATGCTCTGTATGTAAAGGGGAAGGTGTGTACCCCTGTAAAAGTCAAAAGGCACAATGTTTATCTTAAAAAACTCATCTTGGGTTAATTCTAGAGTTTTCTAGAAGCATTTGTTACGTGGATTGTTCGCTCCAAGTGGTTCATGCATCCCATCATAGGAGGAACTAATCCCTTATTGAGAGGAGCTATCCCTTTGAAGGAGGACTCTATCCCTTTGAAGGAGGAGCTGGTAACTGATCTCCATTGTACTATAAATTGAGGCATTGGGTTAGTGGCCAGGGAGGTTAGAAGCTGAACTTTTGAGGGTAAATGCTAGTGAAATCAAGACTTCCTATTTGAGCTTAAGAGGAGAGATCACATACCTTTTTGGCTTCATTGGGGAGTGAGTGAAGCTTGTCAAAGTAGAGGAGACTTCTTGTTGGACCCTGGGAGGAGCTTGTACAGCGTCAAGGCAAAGGTTGTAAGGTTCTTCTCCTTTTGAATTAATAAAATCAAGCTCATTTTTCTCAACAAGTATCTCATGTTATTTGTTTCATGGACTCCTTGACTTTCATGTTGAATATGTTTTATAATATTGGATATTCAGGTGCTATTTAATCGTTTGCCTTGTTTGTGCTTGCAGTTTTGCGACAAAGGAACTTACTTGGATCAAAGGAGCGAAGGCATCTCAAAACTTGCGTTGGACATGAGGTAGGCCTTAAAACACATTTGTTTGCCATTATTTATAAAGTGCATTTAGAGAAAGATAGTGTCTGGTTGGTTTGTTTGTCATTAGGTCTTCATTAGATTCTAGGAAGGTCTATCTTGTTCACAAGATCGACTCATTCCGCGTGACAGCATGCTCTAAATTAAATTTCGGTTCCTTCGTTGGAGCCTTGCGAACCCAAGTACTTTCTTAAAGTTGCTTACCTTTATCATCCCTTGTCGTAATACCACTTCAGAGCATGATATTTACATTAGGGTCTTCCTCACTTGGCTCAGACCTCATCATTTGTAGGCTCTGAGTCAGGGGAGGTTGGAATGCTCCTTTATTGCGCAACCTTGCTATCAGTGTTGGACAGTCCTCTATCTCATGATCAAACTACATACAATATAAGCATGATGGTCTCGTTGGATTTGTACAATCGTGGGCATAATGCCCCGATCCTCTGCAATTGTAACATATCAACTGTCCGTGACCTCTTCCGAACCCCATTCCACCTCGGTCTCATCCATGCCCCTAAAATCCAGTGCGCGCCATTCCTGCATTTTGATTGAGGGGTCGTGTTTCAACGTGAACTCTGTAGGTGGGAGTCTGATCCATCATTAGTTCATAACTTATACAGGTGCGCTCATCATGGCCTAATGACCTTCAGAAATTACAAAACAGTTGCTGAATTCTGCATATACTTAACATGATTTCCTCCTATCTAACAAATCGTGCACCATAATGCAGGCATCGCACCTGGTCCTACTTGTGCCTCCGTCCTCAATGGAATTGGTCCTCCTCCCATCAGGTAATTTGCGAACACTGAGTAGTGGTCCTTGTCGTGCCCCTGGCCCTTGCACTTTACGCACCATACCTCGTCACACACTTCTAGACAAGTTGTCCTATCTTGTTTCAAACTCTGCATCTCAAGGCACAAGTTTCTCAACTACACATGAATATGCTAGACTCCCAGGTTAGGATCTTGTATCAGAGTCTTGTGCAATCTCATCACAACCTCCAAAGCCTTAGCCTAAGTGGTTAGCCTTTGTTGCGACAGCACGTTCCGTAGATGCGGTGTTAATGAGGCTACAAACCATTCATGGTGTTGCCTATTTGTTAAGGTCATGTTCGCTTTGTGAATTGTGCACTTCAGTCTTTGATCCAACTCCCATGGAGTTTCGCTTGGTAGCATTGAGATTTCCTTGAATCCAATGATCAACTGTGCCTCTGACTTTGGCCTGCTAAATTCTTTGTTTAGCATATTCTGGATATCCGCTATCCCTGCATTTAGATTGTCATTGGAATGCTTAATGTACCAAGTTAGTGCGCGATCTTGCAAAGCACTGACTAACATTTCCTTCCTTATATTTTCATCCGTGACACCCTGTACTTCCCATACAACTTTTATCATGAACCAAAACTAGTCTAGATTTTCATTCCCTACTCCCTTGAACACTGGTAATCGCGCTGGCCATACTGCTTCACGGTGGTGATGGAGGTGGTGTGGGTGAAGTTTGGGGTGAACATGGTGAAACTGGTGGTGGTGTGGGTGGGGATGGTATGCACGGAATTCTATGCTTTATTAGGTTGATCACACTTCTTGGCGAAACCTTCGCGAGCTCTTCTTCGCCCCCTCGAGGAGGTGATATCAAGGGGCTAGTTTCTAGTTCTCTACTAACTTCATTTCTGTATATTATCCCACTTCGTGTAGCCCAAAACATCAAATTATTCACATAACCCGCTTTTCACATAGTAGCATTTTAATCCAATTTTTCAAAGATTTAATGTACCTACCTCGCGGTTGCTTGAGGAAGCGTCATTCCGCCATACTATACCTAACTGAAGTATCTACCATGAATTCAATGATGAATCCTCCTATGATTCGATCCATCCAGTGATCGACAATGCACGTGATCTTATCTTTCAATGCTTCTAGTCTATGCACCAATTCTAGAGTCCACACAATAGGTTTGTCAAGTTTACATCTTCCTTAGCTATCTGCTAGCTTCGTGATCCACTCGTACAACTCAATAGGGAAGGATGCAAAGAAAATTTTGTGGACATCTGTATACAAGTAGCAATCTAACCACTCTTCCTTTGATAATTGTGGATTCATGTTTTCTTGCATCGCGAACTCATGAATCTTTACGTCCAACCACTCTTCAATTCCTTTCTTGGTTGGACTCCAGTGATACAAGATCAAACATCTCTATGCAGATCTCGGTCTCGGAAATGGAACCATTTGTTGGTTTATTGGGGCCTGAACCAAGTTGGGAGTTAATTAGCCAAACAAATCCCAGTACTATTGACCCTTTCAGAAACAGTCCACAGAGCACAAACTGAGGTCTCACCCAAAGTAGTATGGGAGGGTGCTAGAACCAGGTTTCTGCACCCTAGAGATGTATAATGAGTTCGACTGGTCCTTTGTCTGTTCCTGCACATAGGTGGCTTTGTGCACCTTTCGTGCCTCGCAACCTCATACCTTGCCCTCACGCAGCCCTAACCAGGAGTTATGTCATGCTCTACGTTATTACTTGAGATCTTATTTATCCTTCAGTGTTAGTTAAGCACCTTTTCTTACCTAAATGTCTTAAGTTTTATTTAACAATACAAAACATTCATACAGGTCAACACAGTTAATAAACAATATATTTGCAAATTATATAAATGACGCATTAACCCAAGAACAGATACACAAAATTATAGCAAAACTTCTCTTTATTGATTCTCCAATGGTCTCAGGGGTCGACCCACTCAACTGTGGACTACTAGGCCTCTGCACACTCAGCTGCACAACCTTCTCCTACTCTATGACCCACATACACACTTTACACTTTGGCTCAATCACTTAGACTTCCTTGTTCCTTCATTATTAGTTATTTTTCTTTTACACTTAGAGCCTTGCTCTATTTATACTATCCCATGGTCCGCGGACCATAGGTAGGTCTATCTAGCCGAAATTACCTTACAAAACTAGGGCGGACAACCCTGTGACTTTATCATACTTTCGCGCTCTGCACCCGCAATTCGCAGAGCTTTTACAACAAGATTTGTTCAAAACTTGGGCTTTAAGCCCCAAAACATGCCTTGGGGGTATTCCATGCCCAACACTTGATAACCATGTTTATATGCAAACTCTACCAGTGGAAGATACTCTTCCCACTTCCTCTGGTGATGCATAACGTACATCCTCAACATGTCCTCAAGAATCAGTTGACCCTCTCTATCTGTCCATTTTCCTATGGATGATAAGTTGTCATAAAGGCCAACTCCATTCCAAACCTACAAATAACTCCTTCCAAAACCTGGAAGAGAACTTGGCATCTATATCTAACACAATCTTCTTAGGAGTACCATGCAATATCACTATCTCCCTGATGAAACCTGAGCTACCTCACTAGATGAACTAGTTGACTTCACTGGAATGAAGTGAGCTACCTTGGTCAACCTGTCAACCACAACTATGATGGAATTATGCTGTCTAAATTTCCTAGGAAAACTTGTGATGAAATCCATAGAAATGACCTTCCATTTCCATTCTATAATCGGAATCAGATCCAATAAACCACCTGGATCATTGCAATCTACTTTTACATGTTGAGAATCCAAACACCTTGTAATGAACTCAACTACCTCTCTCTTCAAATTTGGCCAATAGTATAAAAATATTCACAGCTGTTAGAATCTTATGATATCTTGGGTGACCCGAATATCACTTAACATGAAATTCCCTCATGTTAAGTTTCTTTAGCTCACTGTTATCTGACACGTAGATCATGTCCCTAAATATCAACAAACCATTTACTGTTAGATGATAATCCACATCCTATTCACATGTACTTTGTTGTTGTAACCCATGCTTAAGTTGTTGGTACTTGTCATTCTTGTAAGATATGATCTTGTAAATCTTTCCCATATGGACACATAGCTACAATGTGATTTACTTTCACTCTTCTGCTAATATCATTTGCAACAATGTTCTCCTTACCCTTAATGTACATGATCTCAAAGTCAAACTCACGGAGTGTGTCCAACCATCTAGCTTGCCTAGCATTCAGATTAGGTTGGTCAAACAAGTATCTTAGCCCATTGTGATCACTCATCAACACAAACCTCCTACTAATAAGATAGTTCCTCCACATATTCAATGCATGAATGATCGTTGACAACTCAAGATTGTGAGTCACATAATTATGATCATGCTCATTTAGCTTCCTTGACTTATAAAATACCACATGTCCCTCTTGCATCAGGACTCCACCAAGTCATATTTTGCAAGCATCTATACACACCACAAACTCTTTATTTGGATCTATAATATTTAGAACTTGAGTGTTTGTAAGTAACTTCTTCAACTGCTCAAAACTAGTTGTACATTCCTCTGTCCATTCAAATTTCTTTCCTTTTCTCTGCAATGATGCAATAGGATAGGAAATCTATGCGAAGTTCCTGATGAACCTCCTATAATAACCTACTAACACCATGAATGATATGACCACATCCACATTCTTAAGGGCTTCCCATTCCATGATAGCTCTGATATTTTCTATATCCGTTATTATGCATTCCTTGGAAACAATATGTCCCAAGTAATGTAACTCTCTCCAAAAGAAACTACAGTTACTAATCTTGGCATACAACTAATGCTCTCTTAAGACTCTTAACACTTCTTCTAGGTGTTATGCATTCTTTTCCTCATTCTTATAATATATCAATATGTCATCAACTAATACCATCACAAAGTTGTCTAGATAAGGACATAACACATTATGCATCAAAAACATCAAAGTAGTTGGAGTATTAGTCAAACCAAAAGGAACCACAACAAACTGATAATTCCCATACCTAGTACGAAAAGCAGTATTGTAAATGTCCTCTTATTTTATGTGTATCTGATGATATCTTGATCTCAAATCAATCTTTGAGAACATTGATGCTCCCTTCAAATAATAAAACAAGTCATCAATCCTCGGCAATGGGTACATGTTGTTGATTTTCACCTTGTTCAACTACCTGTAATCAATACACAACATGAGAGTACCATCCTTCTTCTTCACAAACAACACTGGTGCACCCCAAGGAAATACACTTCACCTAATGTATCCCTTGCCAAGCATTTACTTCAACTGAAAATTCAATTCCACTAATTTTGGAGTGTTCATCCTGTAAGGTTCCTTTGATGCTGGTGCTACTCCTAGTACCAACTCAATAGATAAATCCACTTCCCTGTGAAGAGGAAAATTTGAAATGTTTGTTGGAAATACATCCTAAAACTGATGTAAAATCAAATACCTCTTTAAGGCTTCTGCATCCTCAACATCCTTACCTTTATCAATGAAAACATACTCGACGAACAATACACCCCCTTTCCTACAACTGCACTTTCCTACATAGTTGCAACCATTCTCACTGATGTAGGCTTCTTATTACCCTACAATATCCTCTTCTCTCCATAATCATCCAAGCACTCAATAGGCTTCTCATAAAAATACACCTTAGTCTTGTGAACGTACAACAAATCCATATTCAGAAGCATATTGTATGATCCCATTGGAATCATATTTAGATGTGCTAATGTAGACATACCATTCAACTCAAATGCACAAGCCCTTACCCAATGATGAACTCTTTTCTTAGTACATATAGCTAATTGCACCAACCATGACTTTGCATGCCCTTATTTTCTCAAACCACACTTATCGACCAGGTTAGGATTAACATAACTATAATTAGATCCAGGTTCAATCAAAATGGAAACAACTCGACCACAAAGCTTACCTTTCATATCAATAATATATGCTTGGTGATTTGTCTATTTGTTATCAAAAGTTGCATATATTCGAAGAATGCTCTTCCCAACATCCCAAATTGTCTACACCTCCTGAGCACTATAGATTTGAGTTTTGACACCATGATACAACATACAATCCTTCTTGTGATGATCCTTTCCACATTTCCAGCACTACAATGGTTCTCTGCCACTAACCTTATTCTCTTGCTCTCTAGGCTGAGGTCCATGTCCCTTCTCAATTGCATTAAATTTTTAATAAGGACAAACATTTTCCTTTTCACTTGCATCCTAAGGTATTCCTCGTTTCAATGGCCACTTACCTTTAGTCTTGTCATTCACTTTCCAACCCTTCTTAGGCTCAGACTTACACTTTGATTTCTCATAACAATGCCTCAGCTTTCCAATGACTTCTTCTAGCAAACAAATCCCATCATACTCAATCTGATCCTTGAATGCTAATGGAATTCCACTGATAAATCTATGAAATTTTGTCTTCTCATCCTTAAGATAATGCACATACCTCAAAAACTCCAAGAAATTAGTTGTGTACTCCTCGTCTATCATAGATCCCATTTTCAACTCATAGAACTCCTTGGATTTTTCCTCATAGTACCTCTCTGACAAGTATTTTTTCCTAAAGATTCTCTTTAATTCATGCCAACTCAACTCCTTTATCCTAATTTCTATGACATGCTTCACATCTTCCCACCAAATGTTTTCTTTTTCTTTGAGACTGAAAACACCTATCCTGGCTTTCGTATTCTCTATATAGTCATGTAACTCAAAGAACTTCTTCATTCCAAGCAACCATGCATCTTCATCTTCAATCTTCTTCAAATCTCCATCGAATGTAGGTGGTTTGGCTTTCTTAAACTCATCTGGTAAGTATTCTCTCTCACTCCTCATATAAGGATGGTAACAATGATGACCATGATACATGTCCGAACTAGAGATGGAATAGAATATGTAGCCACTGCCTCTCATGTCAAGCGTATCCAAGAATCTACCATCTCTGGCTGTGTCATCTTTATCTGACCTGTGATGTTCATGAGCCCTGCTATTACATTTCCCATTAGTCCTGCTCTGCCATCCATAATTGATTCGTGGTTGTCTATGTCTCTACAAATCTGATAAACTCTAAAGGATAACTACATTGAAATCTGAATTTTCTTCTTGTGCCCTGGAAATTCTTTCCTGTCACTGAATGATTTTGTCATTATCTTCCTTGAGAATTTTTATTTCTACCTTTGTAATTCTCAAAGTGTTTATTATGTCAGGAGAGTACTCATCATTGTGTTGCTCATGTGATCTATAAGGAGAGTCTCGTGAACTGTAATCCACCTTTTTGCTATTCATCTATGATCTTCATCTTCCTACAAACATACCATGTTAGATAACCACATATAAACATAATCAACATACCATAGTGAAGTTCAAGGGAGGTTATCTCATCTACAAAATCAATCCAGATTAGGACAATACATGTATATACATAATCATATTAATATGTTGACATCATGCATGATAACACTAACTACATACAATGACCTCATGCATGACACCCATAACCATGAAAATTCATGCATAATAATCACATAGACATTGGAATGCATTCATGAAAAACACATTCATCTCATCTAGTCCAAGAGTTGAACTTGGGGGATATGATACTAATCTATAACCACCCCTCCCACATTTACCCAATTTCATTGTTCTATTAGGGTAAACATGAGATGAAGAGTTACTATGACATGACCCAACCTCCAAGATTCAGTTATGGAAGTGAGGATAATAAGTGGAACTTAATGACCAAAAACTGACATCCTACATGGCTTACAGGACACTCAGGGACCAAAGGACAACCCCAAGTGACCAAACCCTAAGTGAAATTGCTTTCTTTGTGACCTAACAACGAAATAGCATGCACATGCCTGTATGAGTGTAGTTGTGACCCTCCAACCGTATGCACAAGCCTGCCTAAGTGCGATTGTGACCTAAACGGCTTAGTTCAGTGTCTTCGGTCCCGATATCTAAGCCACAATTCCAAGCCAGCCTCCAGACCACTACCCAAAACTTCTTGAAACATTTTATAATTATAAAAGACTTGAAGATAATTCTAATCATACAAACTTGATCAAATATTTGACCTAACTGGGCCTAATCATGACAGCCTTTTCCTAAAACATATGATGAACGTGTAATTTACAGGTCATGATATCATATTTATGAAAGATTTTTTGGTGTAAATCACATGGTATTTCATTTGACAATTGAAATACCATGTGATTTACGCCGAAAAATCTTTCGTAAACTTGATATGGATCACAAAAGCCAGAACATAAGAGTTTGAAACTTATTTGAGAATCACCAATAAGGTCTAATTCCCTCTCATAATAGCTACAAAAACACGTGTTCCCCCATGCATTCATTAACCATTAAATATGTATCAAATCCTGAACAAGACATATCTAGAGTACATTGCAAATCCATGATTGTAACCAACATATAAACATATTGTTAACCATGACATAACAACCATCAAATCACCATGATAACTAGTAGAAGTTCTCATAGATTACAATAGGAAAATATATCTTATTAACTTATTTAAAATCCAACTAAGTCAGGGACTTCCACATACCACTCGACTATAGATTGGGTTGAACTGAATCTTTCTTTCAGCCATTCACCCTCATGCCATATTCCAAGCATGAATGTGGGATCTCAAAACACAAAAAACCATTGCTTCCCAGAGATTAAACCCCCTCCACCCTCAGGCTACCATGACCTTGCCAAAATCGGTGAAGAGATCACTAAGACCAAAAACAAGCTTGGATGCATCAGAGTTTCTTCATCAATACCTTAAGTAGTTTTCTTGTCTCCACCCACATGTTGAGGGCTTCCTGAAGATTAAATCACCTCCACCCCCAACCCTTGGGAATTTTCCTCAGACCACCTTACTCAGTTCCAAAACCTTCTAGAAATCCAAATATCAACTAGAAAATAATCCCATCACACTATGGCTATCTGGAAATGGAAAGGATAGGCTAAAACAAATGTCACACCTGACAAAATCCATGTCAATGAAAACAAAAGAACCAAATACACATATTCATGTATCATGCATTCAAAAACCATTTAGAAAATCACACATGCAACCTAATGCCTACAAGGTCGTCTTGTTGAAGCTACTTGATCCAACAATCCTTGATTATCCTTTGCTTTCCTTGTCCTTCCTTTTCCTTCCTTTTCTTGATTTCTTGATTTCTCCTCTTGGTTCTCTTCTCTCTCTGAGACTAATTCTAAAGCCAAAATGAAAAAAAAAAAACTATGAACTGATTCTGGGAAGCTTGTTTAACATTGAGGCCTTCATTTTCATCATTTTCCTCTATTTTTCCTTCAATTTTCGTCTCATGCAAGTCAATGACCTTTCATCTCCCTTTTCTCTTTTTGTCCTTTATTTTCATAAATAAAATACCAATTAATGCCTCTTTTCCTTTGCCAATTTCTTTGTCAATTTCCTTAGCCATACATAAACTGAAAGTGACACCCACTAGGGTGTTTTTCCCTACATTCAACTTGGAATACATGTCTCGTGACCTTGTTCTCATTTTTCGTTTATTAACTTTATTACATGAACTTTTAACTTGGGGTTGTTACAACTTTGACGAAGGTGATCAACAACAATAAAAAGGATTGGGTAGGAAGACTTGTTGAGGTCACCTGGGCCTATAATACCACCTAAAAGTCCACTACTAGGTTCACCCCTATAAGCTAGTATATGGAAAGAAGGCTATTATGTATTGAGATCATGTACAACACATTGAGGATGACATCCCTTCTTAGCATGGCTCCCACCAAAGCACTAGATGAAAGGATGTAGCAATTAAATGAACTTGATGAATATATGATGTAGGCCTTATTGCATACCAAAGTGGTCCAATTGTAAAGAAAAATCTGAAATGACAAACATATTAAAACTAGAGCCTTATAGGAGGGTTCTTTGGCCCTCTTGTATGACTCAAAGTTTAAGGACTATAAAAGGAATATCATGACTAGATGGTTGGGGCTTATCTAGTTGAAAAGTGTTATGATAATGGTTTGGTATAGATTAGAACTATAAATGAAGAGAATATTCCACTTTTGGTAAATGGCTATCATTTGAAATTCTACAAAAATCCCCTCCATGACTAAATTTGTTGATTCGATAAGTAAGGAGTTGAATTGGATTAGAAGCCTCAAACCTCTCAATCCATTCAACCTCTAACCAGCAAGAAAAATAAATAAAAACCTCAAGTGAAAACCTCATTTGAAGCACTTAAGGCAAACTCATTAGCTAAAAATCCTCTATTAGGCAGCTTGTGAGTCTGAGAAAAAAGAAAAATTGATAAATAAACCTAGGTGAAAACCTCCTCCAAGACACCTGGGGTAGACCTACTAACTAAAAACCTCCATAAGGCAATTAGTGGACCTTAAAAAAACATAGAAAATAAAAAGGAAAAATTATAAACAAAAAAATAAATAAAATTATGAAAATGAAATCATTTTACCTTACCTTGATATATGTACAAGTATCATAGAGGAAAATCAACAAGATAGGTTGGACAGACTAGCACTACAAGGAAAATAACTTCTAGCAAAGGTTATAACAGAGGTTTTTAGTATTATAAATTTGGCAAAAATTGTCAAAAAATCATATTCTAAAACATTTGTTTGCGATAGTGGATGTTTTAGCAAAGATTATAATGGACCTTCATCACAACTAAATGAATCAGGGTAGCCAAAGGTTTTAGCAGATGCTTTTTTTACGGTGCACTTAATGGAAAGAGTAGCACCAGTGCGTTACATAATCAAAAGCACTAGTTTTGCATACATAACTAAAAGCACCGAAGTGTTGAATGCAAAGAGCACTAGTGCCTGAAATGTATACTGCTCCAGTGCATATACATAAAAAAACTCCCATGGGTGTTATTTTTAAGAATGACACCGGGGCACACAAAAAATTTTATAGACCCAGTGCTTTAATTTAAATTCACAACATCTATGCGTATTATTTGTATAAATGCACCAATGCACTAAAATTATAAAAAGACTGGTGTTGTTAACTTTAATAATGCACCAAGTATGGAAATAATACTTTTTAGAACTAGGGCATTAGTTCTATGAAAGCACTCGTGCATTAAGTATTTCAATGCACTGAGGCATTAATTGCAACCAATATCAGTGTTTGAAGAGCTAAACACCTTGGTGTTTTCGTTTTCGGAAAAAGCATCGGTCATTCAAAAAATATGTCATCATGGTGCTTTTATATAACATAGTGTACCAGTGCATGTTTATGTTATGGATGCACCAATTTTTTTGTATAAAATTTTCACTTTTTTTGGAAACATCAACTTGTGACAATATAATTACTATAATTTTTTAAATCTGTTATTCATCAAAAAATCGAAATTTATCTTATAACATTATTCATATAAATTAAAATTTGATTTGCATATTTGTATATCATATTTGGATTAATTTGTTATATTATCATATTTTGCATCTCTTCATTATAATATTTAATAAGTAGTGTAACATTTAATAGTGGCATTGGATAACACAATAGAATAAATTAAAATGTATTTTATTATATATCAATAGGAGGCTCTTTGTTATACAAAGTGGGATTTTTATTGGTATCCCCTTGTCTTTCAATTGGGATGCTATCTCTATTACATTAAACAAAATGTACAATTTTTGCAGACATATATTTCAAAAAATAAAACAGGTTGCATTGATATCCAAATAGATCATCATTCTTTGTTGGAACTATTGTCATTGCTCGATATACTTCCATAACTAGGGTTATTTGGACAAATGTTTTGTTGATTGCATCGATTGTTTTTGTATTCTTGATCTTGTTCCATCCGCAAACATAAAAATAAAGTGTAATGAGTGTATATATATCTGTGAGAATAATGAAAATTGAAATAAATAATGTACATCAATGTAAATCGAATAGCAATGTACATAGCAAGAAGTGACTCATACATTGTATACATGATTTAAAAACAAAGTCTAATGCCTTGTTGTAACAAGTCTTCTACAAACATAGTTCCATACTTTGTTTCCTGCATGTTTTAAACCCCATTATAAATCATAGATTTAATACAAATGACTTGTTTGTTCTATTAATTATTAACTTAGAGAAGTAAAATAGCATATACACTTACAAATTCCACAATTAATTTTTGACATGCCAATATATACTCACAACCCATATTTAACCCAATGTCAACCAATTCTTCTAATGACTCTTCTTTATATGTTAGCACATATTTGAAGAGATTCAAGGATGGTTGATGTAAAACAACTTAAAATATACAATAATGAAACCTTGATTTGTTATAAGGAAATATTAATAATTACTCACAAACTTTAATATCAACCATTTTCTTCCTTGTTGTCCTATTTTATGTGTTAAATTGGTTCCATTTTATTTTATTTTCTGTAAGAAAATACTTAAAAATTAATATTTAATGCTAGATTATTTTTATATGTACAAATTCAATCATGATTACATAAATTTTGTTAGGGCTTAAATCTACCTCGGGCTGAGAAAGGCAAGATCTAGAGTAATATCAAACCATGCTTAACCTGGTAGCTAGCCCTACCATGTCGAGAGAGGGCTCTTTCCTTGTCAATCTCAGGAAACTATGATCAATGAGGTTTGAGAAGACTGATGTAAAGACTAATTTTAGGCTAGGTATGTGCTCAGAGGAGTTTGATTGAATTTGATGATGTTTTGATGGCTTAAAAGCGAAAGGCAGATTTGGCTCCGGGCAATGGAGTCAGTTTTGCAGAGGTTTCTATGGGGTGAGGTAGACAAATCATTTAGTAATTTAAATTTAATGAGATGGAGAGTCTTAGGAATGGTGAGGAGTTGGAGAGGGCATGACAGTCTCAGGGATCCTCTTCAAATAATAGAAAACATGAAAAACCAAACAAACCCTAGGTAGAGAACTACAATTTCAATGAATTCTACCTTTATCCTTGTTTCATTTAGTTAAGATGAAAAGAGAGATGATGGCATACATAAACACATGTGAAATTGTAATTACATAAGGAAAAACAATACCAAATCAAGTTGCCACAAGAATCCCACAAAGTGTTGCAAACCCTGATCTATTCCTTAGCCAAACTGCAGAAATGAATGTACAATAATGCTCAAAGCATTCACAAGAGTCCAACCTTTTCCAATGACTGAAAAACTACTAGATATAGGAAAAAAACAACTCATCCTAGTCTTTAGGGGTCAAGTTCATAAGTTTAGGAGCTGTTTCAACAAGATCTAAACTAAGAACTAAAAAGTAGGCAGTGGAACAGCTTGCCTCTAAAAACTAGGAAACTGATTCATTCAGTTGCAAACTACCTTTTCATGATGAATCTACCTCTATGAGTGAAATTTTAGCATATTTACATCAAATTCCATCAAGTTACATCAAATTACATCATGAGTTTGACTATGAGAGAGAGAAAAGTCAAACTGAGAAAAAACTAGGCAACAAAAACAGAGCTTTTTGGCAAAAAAGTCAATTTTCCATCCTGTCCATCGCGCCTCTATCCTTGTGCATCGTGCCTTTTTTCAACTAATTTTGGAGGTATTCTCGTGCACCAATTTTTTCCAAGTGGGCTTGCTGGAAAGGTTTGTCTATCTAATTTCTAGAACAGGTGGAATTTCTGAATTTTTTGTCCATTTGCCCCTCCAAAAGTGAGTTCTCCCAACACTGCTTCCTGTGTGGCCAAAAAAGGGCAGAAAGGGCATTTTTGAGGTGTTTTTGACCCTTTTGGAAGCCCAAAACTTGCCAAAATTTCTTGGCCATGTGAGGGCATTCATATTTTTCCATGAGGAATCCAAAAATGTTGAGTTTTCCTCGAAAGGAGGTCCCTAGCAAAAGCGCGCGCCAAGTAGCGCAGTGCAAGCCTCAGCCAAAATCTAGAGTTTATCTTGCTCTTTTCTCTTCCTCAATGCTTTCTTCAACTTGGCCTTCAAAATCCTAATTCTTGCTTTGCACACCTTGTTTCTCGCCAAGTAGTGGTAGGCCATGTGCCTCAACATATTTTTCTCTTTGTTTGCCTTCTCCAGCATCTTTTCCAGGTGCATGTTTTCCCTCTCAAATCAAGACTCCTTGTCATTCTCTATCTCTTGTTCAATGGAAGTCAAAGTGACATGGTCCTCTTCGTCATTTTGCTTCTTCAGTTTCAACATTTCTAGCTCCATTAGGCTTTGCTTATCCTCCAACTATTTGTTTTCTTTATTGTTTGTCATCTATATCATCCTCATGCATCTTCTCTTTGCCTTTGCTTTGCTGCTTATGTTTCTCCATAGAACTATCACTAAGTGTCTCTTCCTCATAGTGCTTTTCTTAGGAAAATGATGAGATGAAGGTATGGTGGAAAAAATGATGATGAAAGAGGGATGAAAGAGGACAATGGTGATGAGTATGAAGAGATTTTACTCTTGGGAAATGAAATTGGGGAAAGAAGGAAATAGTTTTGGGAGATTAGGGTTTAGTGAGTGATTTAGGGTTTTATGAGGGAATTAGTTACTTTAGGGGAGTGGGATATGGGAAAATAGGATAAATGGAGTGTATTAGGGTAATAAAAGAGTGAAAAGGGGTTTTGATGCTGGATATAGTGGTTTTTAGGGAGTGATAGGGTTTGGGGATGCCAATTAGGGTTTGGGAATAGTAAGAATTAAGTATTAAGGTTTTGGGGATAGGGGGATAGATGAGCGTACATGAGAGGGGTAAGGGATATGAAATGAGGGGAGTGTAGTGGAGGAATGTGAAAATGATTGTATGGAGCAAACAACAACAATGACAATTTTTGCAAACCCTAGACAACTTTTTCAATGGACTGTGCAACAAACTAGGGTTTGAATTTGCACCTATATAAACACCATAAAGGAGGATGAAAACTCTTGCAGAGGCACTTTAGGATGTTTCACTTACTTGGAAGGAATAATTTTGTAAGATTTGGACGCTTTACAAGATGATTTGAGTGAAATTTGGGCTAAGCAGGCAGGTGCAATGCGCCACTACCCAAGTGCGCCACGCCTTTTTGCAGACCAGTTTTGGAGGCCTTCCGAATGTCCATATTGGGTGTGGGATAGCTTGTTGGAAATTTTATTGAGTCTACTTTCCAACACAACTTTAGTTTTCCAATTTGGAGTTCATTTGCCCTGTCAAAAGTCAAATCTCCCAAGACTGTTCAAAATGTGAAAAATGAGGCTGCCTAAAGGCAAAGTGTTGTTGCAGTCAACTTTTGAAGGTCTTCCTCAACCCCAAATTGAGCTCATGATAGCTCATTGGAAAGCTAGTTGTGTCCAGTTATCATTTAACTCATCAAACAAGTCATTTGGCCAACCAATCTGGGATAAATATTTATTTTTCCAAGGTCACTTTAAAGGTGCATTAATTCTCCTTAGGCAACTGTATTTTTGGCATTTCTCTAAAACCATGACACCTGTGTAAAAAGTGAAGGAGGTTTTTCTTCCTTGGCCTATTTTGGACACAATCTCTCTAATTTTTTCCAAATTCATATTTCCTTGCTCAAAAGCATCATTTGAGTAAAACCTACCCCGATGTGTGGAGCAAAGGATTTGTCAAAATGAAGTGAAATAAAAGGGAAAAGGGGATTCTAAATTCTTGAGAAAATTTTGGGAAGTAGGGAGGAATGTTAGGAAATAGGAAAAAGTGAAATTTCAAATATTAAGTGAGGGGAAGTGGTCCAAAAGGGCTAAACATAGGCCTAGCCTAGAAAATTGTCAAATTGTAGCAAGAAACTAGTGTTTGTTTGAAAATGAGGAATTTGAGGGATATCAGTGATGGGAAGTGTTTAATAAGGTACATTAAGGATAGGGGAAGGTGTATGAACATTAGGATACAAGTTTTGCTGATGATTTGACCATACAAGAGAAATTACCTTCAAAACCCTAGGAGAGGGAAATGAACCTTATCTAGGCACAACTGAAGCATGAACAAGGTGTAAAATGACCCATTGGAACCTAACATGATGATGACAACCCTCTGAATGATGGTACACTCAGCTGAATGGTGACATGGACCGACATTTGGACAACTTTGAAAGGATTGAAAACAAACCCTAGACCTAATACCTAGTGACCAAATTTTACTTGAAGATTCTCTGAGATGACAAAATTTGACTGTAACATCCTAAAACCACTTTGTAAGATTATATTTGATCACTGGTGGAAGGCTTCAAAGACTAACACTAACATTGGCTCCAATAGGGATGGTATCTCCTTGGAGGTGCCAAGAACTACAGATCTCTGGAAAGCAGACAATGCCTCTTCCATTGGGGAATGGAGTCAATAACTTCCACAAACTAAAACCAATATCTTGACTCAAAAATGACTCAATTACAAGACTGAAACTTACTCAATACTGAACTGACTAAAACAAAAAATGACTCATGACTTACTTAATTGAAACATGTACTTACAAAGCTTTTTGAATGGCAGCAGACCATCGAGATTTGACTGCTTCAAATCATGATAACAACCACCTGCCTACTGATGAAATATGTATAATCATGTGAAGTGGGCCTTCCAATGTAACCAATCCAACAGATGGCTACATACTAAAATTTTGCTCTTACTTGCCCCGAGCAGGTAGAACAATGTGTAGGCAACTCATAATAACAACTGAAACCAAGGCTTATGCTAACAAACTAGGCAACATTCATTTTCTCTAATGCTTGCAAAAGAATGTCGAAGGGATCTTGAAAATCTTGAAGCACTAGCTTGTCTTGAGAGCCAACAGCAAAAATACAAGTACTCCCTTCATTCTAATCTAAAAGGCATAGAGAGGTATTAGCTTCTGCTATCTGAGTGTCAGCTGTAAATTCCTTGAGCATGAGAAATTCTGGCATATTGTCTCTTTCAGGCTTGTATTCCTCAATTTCATGGTCTAGGTCATTCTTAAACAGAAAACAATCTTCAAGATTATCAAACATGACAGCCTTATCATTCTCATGAAAGAAAATATTATCTATTCGTTGACCTATAAATCTAATTTCACCAACACCTTCTTGACCATGTGCACGTTGCAGACCTACAATAGCTTGGGCTGGAACCTGACCTTTTAGGAGTAGATATATTTCATCTTCAGACAAAGGAGATAATAATTTTTGTTTTTTTTACTCAAGCATGTATTGTCTTCTTGAAATAACTTTTCAAAACATGAAAAACCTAAATGACAGTCCTCAATTCCCTGGTCTTCTGAAATTTGAAAACATTGTTGATCATCTTCATATGACATGGAAATCAAATTATCATTTACCACTGAGTTATCGAAAGAATATTTTTCACTTACTTGAACAAAGATCTCTTCTTGTTTTTCATGAAATGACTGGATTACCTCCTCATGAAGGCTTAGGTCAGTAGCTTTGTCTTCTTCATTCCAGATGATCTCAACAGTAGAGCTCTCCTTCATGGGATTCAAAACAAGGTAGCCTTCATCATCACAATCTGAATCTAGATCTGAAATAGCTAACTTGACTTTATCACATTCTAAAATTGAAACTTGACTTTCATGTATGTTGTCTTCTTCTATCGACAGATCTGAAATAAAACCTTCTCTTTCATCATTTTCCATTGTACTAAGATCTTGATCCAGCTGCAAATTTTCCTGCGCATCTTGATAAGTATCCTCTTTATGCTGCTGAAATGGATTTTCGTACAGCGCTTCCATGACCTCATCATCCATGAAGTCGTCATCTTCATAAACTTTCTAAAGATTTTCAATAAAACTATAAACATGTTTGCAACAATTCTGAACTAAATTTAATGATGGATAAGATTATTTTATACCTTTCAAAGAACATGGCATGAAAATCCTTTAAATAGTAAATACAAGTAGGCAGCAAACTTTCATACCAAGATCAGGCTTCACCTTCCAGAGTGGCCATGAATATCTTCATCAAGCAGTCTTCAGGAAAATCAACCTTTAACTTGCGAATATGTATGTGAAGTCTAACCAGATGTAAAGTAGCATCATTCCTATTATCATCTTTAAACATAGGCATATTCCTTTGCCAATCTACCTTAGGAATTTTATTTGGGAAACCTGGAATGTGATCTCGACTCATGGGAGCATACTGTCAAGCAAGCAAATCCATTTTGATAAAAATGAATTCACCAAGAAATTCTTTAGGCTATTGGTTCTTGAAGAGTGGAGTTGCCATAAAAATTTTGAACCTTGGGATTCTTTGACACTGGAGTCACTAGGTGAATGATTTCAACCTTCCTATGTCTGATCGTTTTCCACCGTCAACAATCCGATCTAATTTTGATACATGTACTGGGGAAATTTGCAAGTCAGATGTTCAGTTTATAAAACTAGACTGGAGATTGACTGAAGTTGCTTTTATCTACTTATGCACTCACAAAGCAATGTGTAGTTTGAAGGCTTCCTGACATAACTTCAGGCTCCATCTGTAGTTTATAAAGTAAGAACATTAACAAACAATTAATATGATCTTCCCTAGTATGATCGCCACTATGTCAGGGCCTAAATCTACCTCAGGCTGAGAAAGGCAGGATCTAGGGTAACATCAAACCACGCTTAACCTAGTAGCTAGCCCTACCAGGTCGGGAGAGGGCTCTCTCCTTATCAATCTCAGGAAAATATGATCAATGAGGTTTGAGAAGACTAATGTAAAGACTAATTTTAGGCTAGGTATGTGCTCAGAGGAGTTTGATTTAATTTGATGATGTTTTGATGGCTTAAAAGCGAAAGGCAGATTTGGGTCCGGGCAATGGACTCAGTTTTGCAGAGGTTTCTGTGGGGCGAGGTAGAAAAATGGTTTAGTACTTTAAATTGAATGAGATGGAGAGTCTTAGGACTGGTGAGGAGTTGGAGAGGGCATGATAGTCTCAGGGATCCTCTTCAAATAGTAGAAAACATGAAAAACCAAACAAACCCTAGGTAGAGCACTGCAATTTCAATGAATTCTACCTTTATCCTTGTTTCATTTAGTTAAGATGAAAAGAGAGATGATGGCATACATAAACACATGTAAACTTGTAACTACATAAGGAAAAACAATACCAAATCAAGTTTCCACAATAATCACACAAAGTGCTGCAAACCCTGGTCTATTCCTCTGCTAAACTGCAGAAATGAATGTGCAATAGTGCTCAAAGCATTCACAAGAGTCCAACCTTTTCAAATGACTGAAAAACTACTAGATACAGGCAAAAAACAACTCATCCTAGCCTTTAGGGGTTTATTTCATAAGTTGAGGAGTTATTTCAACAAGATCTAAACTGAGAACTAAAAAGTAGGCAGTGGAACAACTTGCCTCTAAAAGCTAGGAAACTGATCCATTCAGTTGCAAACTACCTTTTCATGGTGAATCTACCTCTATGAGTGAAATTTTAGCATATTTACATCAAATTCCATCAAGTTACATAAAATTACATCATGAATTTGACTATGAGAGAGAAAATTCAAATTGAGAAAAAACTAGGCGAAAAAAACAGAGTTTTTTGGCAAAAAAGTCAATTTTCCATCCTGTGCGTCGCGCCTCTGTCCCTGTGCATCACGCCTTTTTGCAGCTAAGTATGGAGGTATTTATGTGCACCAAATTTGCTCCAAGTGGGCTTGTTGGAAAGTTCTATCTATCTACTTTCCATAACAGGTGGAATTTCTTAATTTGGTGTCCATTTTCCCCTCCAAAAGTGAGTTCTCCCAACACTTCTTCATGTGTGGCCAAAAAAGGGCAGAAAGGGCATTTTTGAGGTGTTTTTGACCCTTTTGGAAGCTCAAAACTTATCAAAATTTCTTGGCAATGTGAGGTAATTCATATTTTTCCATGAGAAATCCAAAAATTCTGAGGTTTCCACAAAAGGAGGTCCCTAGCAAAAGCGTGCACCAGGTGGCGCGGTGCACCAGGCATAAAAACCTGTTTTTTGGGCCAAAAATTCAAAATTTGAAAAAGTTTCCCAAATTTCTTGAAATTTGGGGTGAGTGTCCTTCATTAAGTGTTGTGTTGGGCTAAAGAACCCTCAGCCAATATCTAGAGTCTATCTTTCTCTTTTCTCTTCCTCAATGCTTTCTTCAACTTGACCTTCAAAATCCTAATTCTTGCTTTACACAACCTGTTTCTCGCCAAGTAGTGGTAGGCCTCAATATCTTTTTCTCTTTGTTGGCCTTCTCCAGCATATTTTTCAAGTGCATGTTTTCCCTCTCAATTCAAGGCTCCTTATCATTCTCTATCTCTTGTTCAATGGAAGTCAAAGTGACATGGTCCTCTTCGTCATTTTGCTTCTTCAGTTTCAACATTTCTAGCTCCATTAGCCTTTGCTTGTCCTCCAACTGTTTGTTTTCTTTCTTGTTTGTCATCTATATCATCCTCGTGCATCTTCTCTTTGCCTTTTATTTGTTGCTTATGTTTCTCCATAGAACTATCACTGAGTGTCTCTTCCTCATTGTGCTTGTCTTAGGAAAATGATGAGATGAAGGTATGGTGGAAAAAATGATGATGAAAGAGGGATGAAAGAGGACAATGGTGATGAGTATGAAGAGATTTTACTCTTGGGAAATGAAATTGGGGAGAGAAGGGAATAGTTTTGGGAGATTAGGGTTTAGTGATTTAGGGTTTAATGAGGGAATTAGTTACTTTAGGGGAGTGGGATATGGGAAAAAAGGATAAATGGAGTGTATTAGGGTAATAAAAGAGTGAAAATGTGTTTTGATGTTAGATATAGTGGTTTTTAGGGAGTGATATGGTTTGGGGATGCCAATTAGGGTTTGGGAATAATAGGAATTAGGTATTAAGGTTTTGGGGATAGGGGGATAGATGAGTGTAAATGAGAGGGGTAAGGTATATGAAATGAGGGGAGTGTAGTGGAGGAATGTGAAAATGATTGTATGGAGCAAACAACAACAATGAGAATTTTTGCAAACCCTAGACAACTTTTTCAATGCACTGTGCAACAAACTAGGGTTTGAATTTGCACATATCTAGACACCATCAAGGAGGATGAAAACTCTGGCAAAGGCACTTTAGGATGTTTCACTTACTTGGAAGGAAGAAGTTTGCAAGATGATTTGAGTGAAATTTGGGATAAGCAGGCAGGTGCACTGCGCCACTACCCAGGTGTGCCGCACCTTTTGCAGACCAGTTTTGGAGGCCTTCCCAGCATCCGAATTGGGCATGGGAAAGCTCATTGGAAATATTATTGAGTCAAATTTTCAACACAACTTTAATGTTTCAATTTGGAGTTCATTTACCCTGTCAAAAGTCAAATCTCCCAAGACTGGTCAAAATGTGCAAAATGAGGTTGCCTAAAGGCAGAGTGCTATTGCAGTCAACGTTTGAAGGTTTTCCTCAACCCCAAATTTAGCTCATGATAGCTCATTGGAAAGCTATTTGTGTCTCGTTATCAGTTGACTCATCATGCAAGTCATTTAGCCAACCAAGCTAGGATAAATATTGATTTTCCCAAGGTCACTTTATAGGTGCATCAATACTCCTGAGGCAACAGTATTTTTGACATTTCTCTAAAACCATGACACCTGTATAAAACATGAAGGACGTTTTTCTTCCTTGGCCAATTTTTGACAAAAAACTCTCTCAATTTTTCCAAATTCATGTTTCCTTGCTCAGAAGCATCATTTTAGTAAAACCTACCTTGATGTGTGGAACAGGGGATTTGTCGAAATGAAGTGAAATGAAAGGGAAAAGGGGATTCTAAATTCTTGAGAAAAAATTAGGAAGTAGGGAGGGATTTTAGGAAATAGGGGAATGTGAAATTTCAAATATTGAGTGAGGGGAAGGGGTCCAAAAGGGCTAAACATAGGCCTAGCCTAGAAAATTGTCAAATTGTAGCAAGAAACTAGGGTTTGTGCGAAAATGAGGAATTTGAGGGGTATCAGTGATGGGAAGTGTTTAATAAGGTACAATAAGGATAGGGGAAGGTGCATGAACATCAGGATACAAGTTTTGCTGATGATTTGACCATCCAAGAGAAATTACCTTCAAAACCTTAGGAGAGGGAAATGACCCTTACCTAGGCACAACTGAAGCATGAACAAGGTGTAAAATGACCCATTGGAACCTGGCATGATGATGAAAATCCTCTGAATGATGGTAAACTTAGCTGAGTGGTGACATGGACCAACATTTGGACAACTTTGAAAGTAGTGAAAACAAACCCTAGACCTAATACCTAGTGACCAAATTTTACTTGAAGATTCTCTGAAATGACAAAATTTGACTGTAACATCCTAAAACCACTTTGTAAGAGCATATTTGATCACTAGTGGAAGGATTCAAAGACTAACACTAACACATTTGAAGCACGTTGTTATTGAGATGGTTCCTCCTATGATGCAATTATGTCCATTTCTTTGACCAACTCTTTGTACACTTTTTTGGACATTCTTGTTGGCATGTTTTGCATATCAGCTCATTAATCATTTGGGATTTTTATAATCTTCCTTAAACAAAAAGTGATAAATTATTTTATATTGATATATGAAAACTAAATATAACAAAATTGATATTATGAAATGAATGGTTTGTAGTAATATATACATATAATTCTAGAAAATCATTTTAATTAGGAATATTACCTTTTCAATGATTATTTTTTGTTGTTGTTCGTTTTTTCTATTGCAAGTCTGACATGTCTCATTGACCATTGCTCTAGAAACAATTCTTGTAGTCTAGATATAATTTGGTTCTTGGAATAATTGGATTTAGTTTTGTATTGTAAGTGGAAAGTATGTCTATACGTTCGTTCCACAAGATCCCTCATAGTTTTGTAAAATAATGTAGCACTCTGCTCCCACATCTACCCAAGAAACTGGACAACATGGGCAAACATGTGATGATAAGTTACAATGATATGATTCGACCTAATAATTCATGTTAAGGAAGTGGAACCGATGGAAACACATAATACAAACCTTCAACATCAACAATAAGACCCTTAGAACCATCCCAACCTTTCTGCTAACCAACCCTTGCATCCCAATGAGGTTTTAGACCTCTTGACCTATGGATGCCCCCATGATATGGGCATGCTAGCATCCATAGAGTTCTAGACGCTCCCACAAGTCTACATGTTTGCGTCTAAGGACTATTTCTAGCAGATCTATGCCAAAGACTAGTGAATTTAAGGCACTTTTCAAGCCTGTAATTTTGGCCACTACCCAGAACTTGTTGTAAATTCTAGAATACATTAAACACATGATGAAAAGACTAATAAACCAAAAAATAACTTTGAGACTAGGCCTGACCATCCCCAACTGGGACTAACATTCTATCAAACACTTGGCATCAATGAAATCTACAGATGTAAATGGCATATCTAAGCATAGCAGTCTCATACTTATCTAAGATTCGCTATGAGGCATTGTTTCCTTATCACTTTAGTTGCAGTTTCATTCATTAGGAAACAAATACATTGTTCATTCATATACAAATAGAAACATAATGGGATCCATACATAACCACTATCATAATACATATTCATAACCAACATAATAACAACAGAAATACCAAGGAAACAACAACCATATAATCCACATATAAACCAGTGTAATACTCATGAGATAACAAGTAGAAATAACCTCATATTAATAATTCAAAATCCAACCCGATATGGGACTACCACATTCCACCCGAACATAGAATGGTTGAGCCAAATCTCTCTTTATCCATTCACCCTCATGCCATATTCCAAGCATGAATGTAGGATATCGTAAAACACATCAATCCAAAACCATCTAGGGCTTCCAGAGGCCAAACCACTTCAATCCATCAAATAGTGATTCCACCTCACGGTTGGACATCAATAACCATTATCATATTGGTCTCTACCCAGGCCTTCTAGGGCTCCAGATCATTTGTTCCAACCGGCTTCCAAGACTAGTAACTTAACCCACAAATGTAATTGGGTTTGGAGAGTGTTTGTCCAACTAAGGTTTCTAATACTAGTAACTCAACCCACAACTATCGTTGGGCTTCCAGAGTGTTTGTCCAACCAAGGCTTCTAGGCTAGTAACTCAAACCACCAAAGGGCTTCTAAATAATATGTCCAACCAAGGCTTCCAGGACTAGTAACTCAACCCAAGTTATTGCAGGGCTTCCAGAGTGTTTTTCCAACCAAGGCTTCTAGGACTAGTAACTCAACCCAGGCTATTATAAGGCTTCTAGAGCGTTGTCCAACCAAGGCTCCATGAACCAATAATTCAACCCAAGCTAAAGGAAACATGAGAACCAACCTGAAAAACAAATAAACAAACCCAAAACACCACGGCTATCTAGGAAATGGCAAGTCTAGGAAAATCCACCATCAATCCAGGCAATCCTCCATTCTAGTGATAGATTCCATGCATGCCAAAACTAGTGAGGAAAACATACATGCAATTGGGTACCTTTAAGCAAAACCTGCTATAGTTGTTGATCCAGATGTCCTCTTGCACTTTCCTACTCTTCCTTTGTCTTCTTTCTCCAAAACTCCAAGTATGCCACACTCTCCAAGAGTGTTCCAAGAAAACTCTAAGTATCCAAGAGTATGAGAGAGAATAGAAGAGAGATCCACCAAAATTGCACTAACAAACATTACACTGACCAAGCTTACTCAGTGATCCTCAGAAGCCTTTTTATTAATGAGGCCTATATTTTCTTCATTTTCCATTATTTTCCTTCAATTTCCTCCTCACATGTAACCTGTGACCTTTCATCTTCCTTTACTCCTAATTTCCATTATTTTCATAAATAAAATGCCAATATATGCCTCATGCTTTTCCAAATCCTTTGCCATTGGCTCACGGCCTTACATATTTTTACATGGATTTTTAACTAGGGTTGTTACAGAACCCTCCCCCTTCGGGGAACACTGTCCTTGGTGTTCAATGACACTTATAACCAACAAGACTGTTGAAGACAAAATATATTGCCCATGGAGCTTTATAACACAGCTTGCTGCAGCATTGACAATGATCATTGCTAAAACATGAAAAACATATTGTTTATTGGAGCTTTATAACACAGCTCATTACGTTATTTACAATCCACATATAAAGCACATTTGCTTCAACCAGCAAATAATCATGTTATCTAGGGGGCTTTATAAATCCATCTCGATATAGTAATTACAATAATACACACATATACACGTATGCACATTTTCTCAACTAGGAAATAAAATGATAAGATTCATGTATCAACAATAAGTGAATCTAGAGGCTCCCACCTCCACCCTCAAAGTAATACCAGGATTCACCTCCTTCCCAGGAAGTACATAATCCACTGTAAGGTCAAATTTGCATATAATATCCAACACTATAATCTTTTGCCATGTATCCTCTAAGTGAATAGTTATAGACTCATTGTTCCATGGCACACTCTGTTGTAGATCTAACCCAAAATATTTGATAACAGAAATAACCCAATAAATAACAAGATCGAAATAGATAGAAATGCTTCTTTATTGATCACACCCTTATGGTAGGGCAACACCATACATTCACTCCTTAAGGAAGGAGAACATTCCACAAGCCATATGCATGTTCATACAAGAATACTTCTCTTCCTATCCCCATGTGGACTCTCTAGCCTCTATATAGGCCTCATACATACAATACCATGCATCATTACCATGGTTTCCTCATACCCTCAACTAATACCATGGGCCCCTTACATTATTATTAACTACTTGTGGTCCCTTACATGACATGGGTTAACCACCTTATTTATTACTATGGCCCATCCCATTATTACATTATTACATTGGGTACCTCCCTCGGTACCCCATATTACCCCCCCTAGGTATATAACATTCCACCCCCCTTCGCATGTTCCATCCCCGAAACATGGGAAGAACACAAATAATAAGATCTACTCAAAAGAGTAGTCCACTGATACCATGCACGTGCATCTATCCATCCGAGAGAAAGGTGAACCCTCGATCTCGCTGGTGCCTCGCTCGCTTGAGATGGAAGTTGACCGTGGTAGCTCTTCTGTGTTGATGTGTAGTAGGTGGATCTTCGCTTCTCCCTATCTATCTTGCGGGGGTTGTTGCCCTTGTGACTAACTGGTTGCCATCTTGATGGTTGTCTTGCAGGGTAATGTGGGTGATGATATGTTGAAGTTTTAACCCACGGTGTCTTCTTCTTTAATTCACCTGGCTGTGGTGCCTGTCGTGGTGTCAATATGACTTCAACCATTGAATCCTCATCAGATGTGTCAACACTTGTTACCTTTTCGGCTTCCACCTCTGTTTGTGTTTGATTGTCAACCATCAACTGCTCATCATCTGATATGACAGTCCCTGGAACATCTTCTGCATCAACCTTCGTGGACTCTACCTGTTTATTGATGGAAATATCTTGTAATGTAATTTTCTTCTTTTTATACCAAAGCTTCAAAAATTTCTTCTGCACATTAATATTTATAGTACCCATTGATTCCACCCACAGGTATCCCAAAACAACATCCATATTATCTGTCTCTGAAGTATAAAAATTACCATGCCACACATACTTATCCATAGAAATCTTCAAATCCTTATATACTTGAACATTCTCATCATCAACTTGTGTATTTTCAATGTTTTTTGTTGGAACTTGCAATTTTTTTGCTAAATTAACATTGATGAAATTATGCTTGCAACTAGGATTTATAGAAACAATGATCTTCTCTTTTTGAATCAATCCATGAACCTGTAATAAGGATATACCCACATGTTTCTCCTTATCTTGTTTTCTGGCATGAGACCATCTGTCTAAAAGTAATTTTTCAAATTCTTCATCTGAAAGTTTGGTCAACTTCTTGTGGTCAAGTGAATTCCACCACCATTTGGCAGCCTCATCTATTAAATTAAACCAAACCACACTTTATCCCTCCAATGTGTCCCAAATATACACTTTAGTTCCTTTATGAGTTCTTCAATAGTCATACCATTATCATTCCCTGAAAAAAATGCCTTGCTAGAATCCATGAATGGTTTGGAAAAAAATTCACCTCCTTGGAAAAAATTTGAAAATGTCACAGTTTCATCAATATTGCTCAGAATCTCTATTATAACCTGTTTTTGGAAATGGAATAACCATTCTGCATCTGCCCATGTGATAGAAATCCTGATTCATACACTGGAATTTCAGATCTGCTCTGCTACTCTCCCGCTATCACCCAAAATTTCTGAAAAAAAAGAGCTGATTTTAAATCAACGATATCTCCCTCATCCGGACTCCGATTCGACTGATTGTTTTTTTGAAATTAGGTTTTTTTTCACAAATATTCCATATCTACAATTAGATCTTGCAGATCTTGCACCAGGACGTCTAGATATGCGCCGCAAACGCGCTGCCCTGAAAAATTAGCTACAACCTCACTGATTTTTAGATCAGCGATATCTCCTTCATCTAGACTCCGATTCGACCAATTTTTTCTTTTAAATCGGCTATTTTTTCACAAAGAATACAGATCTGCAATTATATTTTGCAAATCTTGCACCAAAACCTACAGATATGATCTGCAACTCGCCGCCCCTGAAATCCTGCAAAAATGAAAAAAAATCTTCACTTTTGTGCCCAAGAAAGTGCTCTGATACCACTTATTGTAGATCTAACCCAAAATATTTGATAACAGAAATAACCCAATAAATAACAAGATCGAAATAGATAGAAATTCTTCTTTATTGATCACACCCTTATGGTAGGGTAACACCATACATTCACTCCTTAAGGAAGGAGAACACTCCACAAGCCATATGCTTGTTCATACAAGAATACTTCTCTTCCTATCCCCATGTGGATTCTCTAGCCTCTATATAGGCCTCATACATACAATACCATGCATCATTACCATGGTTTCCTCATACCCTCAACTAATACCATGGGCCCCTTACATTATTACTAAACTACCTGTGGTCCCTTACATGACATGGATTAACCACCTTATTTATTACTATGGCCCATCCCATTATTACATTATTACCTTGGGTACCTCCCTCGATACCCCATAATACTAGGATTCACCTCCTTCCCAGGAAGTACATAATCCACTGTAAGGTCAAATTTGCATCTAATATCCAACACTATAATCTTTTGCCATGTATCCTCTCAGTGAATAGTTACAGACTCATTGTTCCATGGCACACTCCCAATGTGCATTTGATTCCATCTGGCAATTCTAATGACCAAAACAAATATATCCTTGACCTTCCCTTCTCTACTACATAGTCCCTCACGCAATTTGGTCACCCCTTCTGTGCAGTCACTCACCTTCCAAGTTCAGTTGCCACCCCCATCCGGGAAGTCCAAACCTTGGCAAGGCTTCCTCGCATCAGAAGATACAAAAACCAAGGCATATCCCTTCCTTAAAACCATCATACCAATCATAGCATGTTCATGGAAATCAATGGAAACTACATATAAAGCACATTTGCTTCAACCGGCAAATAATCATGCTATCTAGGGGGCTTTATAAATCCATCTCGATATAGTAATTACAATAATACACACATATACACGTATGCACATTTTCTCAACTAGGAAATAAAATGATAAGATTCATGTATCATCAATAAGTGAATCTAGAGGCTCCCACCTCCACCCTCAAAGTAATACCAGGATTCACCTCCTTCCCAGGAAGTACATAATCCACTGTAAGGTCAAATTTGCATCTAATATCCAACACTATAATCTTTTGCCACGTATCCTCTCAGTGAATAGTTACAGACTCATTGTTCCATGGCACACTCCCAATGTGCATTTGATTCCATCTGGCAATTCTAATGACCAAAACAAATATATCCTTGACCTTCCCTTCTCTACTACATAGTCCCTCGGGCAATTTGGTCACCCCTTCTGTGCAGTCATTCACCTTCCAAGTTCAGTTGCCACCCCCATCCGGGAAGTCCAAACATATATTTGTTTTGGTCATTAGAATTGCCAGATGGAATCAAATGCACATTGGGAGTGTGCCATGGAACAATGAGTCTGTAACTATTCACTGAGAGGATACGTGGCAAAAGATTATAGTGTTGGATATTAGATGCAAATTTGACCTTACAGTGGATTATGTACTTCCTGGGAAGGAGGTGAATCCTGGTATTACTTTGAGGGTGGAGGTGGGAGCCTCTAGATTCACTTATTGCTAATACATGAATCTTATCATTTTATTTCCTAGTTGAGAAAATTTGCATACGTGTATATGTGTGTATTATTGTAATTACTATTATTACAGGGCTTCCAGAGTGTTTTTCCAACCAAGGCTTCTAGGACTAGTAACTCAACCCAGGCTATTATAGGGCTTCCAGAGCGTTGTCCAACCAAGGCTCCATGAACCAATAATTCAACCCAAGCTAAAGGAAACATGAGAACCAACCTGAAAAAACAAATAAACAAACCCAAAACACCACGGCTATCTAGGAAATGGCAAGTCTAGGAAAATCCACCATCAATCCAGGCAATCCTCCATTCCAGTGATAGATTCCATGCATTCCAAAACTAGTGAGGAAAACATACATGCAATTGGGTACCTTTAAGCAAAACTTGCTATAGTTGTTGATCCAGATGTCCTCTTGCACTTTCCTACTCTTCCTTTGCCTTCTTTCTCCAAAACTCCAAGTATGCCACACTCTCCAAGAGTGTTCCAAGAAAACTCTAAGTATCCAAGAGTATGAGAGAGAATAGAAGAGAGATCCACCAAAATTGCACTAACAAACATTACACTGACCAAGCTTACTCAGTGATCCTCAGAAGCCTTTTTATTAATGAGTCCTATATTTTCTTCATTTTCCATTATTTTCCTTCAATTTCCTCCTCACATGTAACCTGTGACCTTTCATCTTCCTTTTCTCCTAATTTCCATTATTTTCATAAATAAAATGCCAATATATGCCTCAAGCTTTTCCAAATCCTTTGCCATTGGCTCATGGCCTTACATATTTTTACGTGGATTTTTAACCAGGGTTGTTATAGAACCCTCCCCCTTCGGGGAACACTGTCCTTGGTGTTCAATGACACTTATAACCAACAAGACTGTTGAAGACAAAACATATTGCCCATGGAGCTTTATAACACAGCTTGCTACAGCATTGACAATGATCATTGCTAAAACATGACAAACATATTGTTTATTGGAGCTTTATAACACAGCTCATTACGTTATTTACAATCCACATATAAAGCACATTTGCTTCAACCAGCAAATAATCATGCTATCTAGGGGGCTTTATAAATCCATCTCGATATAGTAATTACAATAATACACACATATACACGTATGCACATTTTCTCAACTAGGAAATAAAATGATAAGATTCATGTATCAGCAATAAGTGAATCTAGAGGATCCCACCTCCACCCTCAAAGTAATACCAGGATTCACCTCCTTCCCAGGAAGTACATAATCCACTGTAAGGTCGAATTTGCATCTAATATCCAACACTATAATCTTTTGCCACGTATCCTCTCAGTGAATAGTTATAGACTCATTGTTCCATGGCACACTCCCAATGTGCATTTGATTCCATCTGGCAATTCTAATGACCAAAACAAATATATCCTTGACCTTCCCTTCTCTACTACATAGTCCCTCGGGCAATTTGGTCACCCCTTCTGTGCAGTCACTCACCTTCCAAGTTCAGTTGCCACCCCCATCCGGGAAGTCCAAACCTTGGCAAGGCTTCCTCGCATCAGAAGATACAAAAACCAAGGCATATCCCTTCCTTAAAACCATCATAGCAATCATAGCATGTTCATGGAAATCAATGGAAACTATTGGGTACCGTGTCCCACAATGGCCCTGCTCCTAAATACTTTACCAGCATACTGCTACATTTTCCAATTCCTTTTGTTGTTGTAAATTCTTGCAATCAATTTCAACAACCCAACCAGAGATGTTCATGATTTCCTGTACCAAGCACATAATTTCAATTAGATTCAAAATAAATTGAAATAACTTCAAATCATACCTCATTGGTGGCCTATCAATAAGGTACACTTTCCATTTTGCTCGCTTCTTGTCACAATAAGTCAAACTGGCATCTTTGACCAAATCATCATTTATAAACATATCACGTCAAGTTAGCTCAAACCATAACCATCATAGATCAAAATCATAAATCTCATGCATAATAAAACTAAAATAAAATATTGATACTTATCTCTTAATCAATCCTTAGTTTCTACCTTTGTCCTTATTATGTATGCACTCTGGATCAGTTGCCACACTCGACAAACACCCAGTGCCTTCTCCTCAACCATGTGCACATACACATGATGTGCATCACACGCATACAACCACGAATGACATACAACACCATGCAATACATGCACCTACACCTTCCATACCACACATACACCTACACCCAGGGTACAACACAACACATATATACACTACACTCAGGGTACAACACAACACATACATATAACTACACCTGATGTACAACACAATACATCCATCTATACCCGATGTACAATGCCACATAATACATGTACCTACACTTAGTGTGCAACACAACACAATACATCTATACTCAATGTAAAACATCACACAATATATGTACATACACATGGCATACAACATAACATAATACATGTACTACACAAGGTACAACACAATGAGTAGACATGTCACAATAACATGACTACATAATGCACATAGTACCACATGTACACAACACAACATGTACGACATACACATAATACCACATGTACAACATGTACATAGTACCAATTGTACAAAGCACCACCTGCACAACACATGCAAAACATCACATGTACACAACACCATGTACACAACATGTATGCAATGCCACATGTTCATCGTACCACATGTATAATGTGTACACAATGCCAAACGTACACAACACCACATGCACAACACCACATGCATGACATGTACATAACACCATATGCACAACATGTAAATAGCACCACATGCACGCAACACCATATGTACAACATGTACACAACACCACATGCACATAGCACCATATGTAAAATCATGAAAAAAACACCATATGTACATAGTACCAAATGTACAACATGCACACAACACCAAACGTACATAGAAATGCATATACAACATGTACATAGCAGCCTATGTACACAACATTGCATATCCAACATGTGCATAGCACCATGTGCACACAACACTGCATTTACATCATGCACACAGTAAAATATGTACACAACACTACATAACCAACATGTACATAGCACCATCTATACCCAACACTACATATGCAATATTCACACAACACTATTTGTACCACCATTTACATAACATTGCATAAACAACATGTACACACACTATATATACAAAACGTCGCATGCGCACAACATCACATATGCAACATATGCACAACAATAGTACCACACGTCCAAAACCACATTGTCTCTACCAAACAACCTTTCTTCTAGTATCTTATCCATGCTTGTCACAGCATGTCGTAGACCAAGCCGCTTTCATTTCATTGTTGTAGCCCTCAGTATAGCCTACCCATAGCATAGACATAATATGATCTCATAATATGATCACATAATATCAACTCATAACCACATGATACTGGCCTCATAGATCTGTCAGGGCTACTCCTCCCAATTGATTCCTCGTAAGCCTAGGAACCTCTTCATGTCATTCTCTTACATAAGAAATCATTATTCCACAAGAATGATCCATGATGACCCAATTAGACAGTGACATAGATACATGGATACATACATACATATACATAAACATTAGCATAAAAAATCATGATCATGTCAGACAATGATATGCATACATACACATGCATACCTATAAACATAAACATAAAATAATAATGATCTAGTCAGTCAATGACATACATACATACATATGTACATATATACATTAGCATAAAATAATCAGGATCCATGATGACCCTATCAGACATGACATACATACATACATACATGTATACACTTATAGACATCAACATAATCGTGATCACAACATAATTACTATATATCATAAGGTCAAGATTAAGATAACTCCCTTTATGCATGCAACACATGCGCAACATCGAGAAAAATAGTTCCCAACATAGCCAAGGCATATGATGCCTCATATCTATTTACTTCACTTTCTTGATTACCTTTCCCATGACTATCCCATCATCATCCATTTACACCAATGGACCCAACCAGTCCAACTGGTTGTCACACTCTTGCCTTCAGCTTCCTTTATACATGCATCGACTTCATGTGAATCTTACATTTCCTACTAGATTTCATTCATCTCTCTCCGAGATCCACTAAATTTCCTCTTCCCAAACCAATTCCTAAGACTCAAAACTTAAAAGGAAAGCACAAGAAACAAACAACAAGAAAACCATGAAAACCAATAGCAATATGACACCACAAATAAAGTGGCATGATCATGCACTAGACATAACAAAACTGAAATCAAGTGCAAGAAAATCACAAAAGACCAAAAGCACAAGACTAACAATAGACACCAGGACTCAATCTCGATGGTTCCCAGTGATTCCAAAGGAAATCTCAACGTGATGCTTCTTCAAGATTTCATGGAAGTCTCTTTGCCATGCAATCCCCTGCATCACATTGACATGAACGCATAACCGTCAATGCATAAATAAACATAGCAACATACTAGTTTCCTTACCTTGTTGTGCCAATCACATTGCCTTGTAGTTGAACACGTCCATGCCATCTCTCAAGGGGCTCCAATTCCCTTGATGAATCCATCCATAAATGGAAACTAGATGATATACCTGTCAAATATGTGTTCATGAATATAACACATACCCACATAATGTCAGACAAAATCAAGGTTAAGAATACTTTTGGTATGCAAAGCACTCATTCGTTTGGAATTAGGGTCTCCAAACATAGCCAAAGGAATTCTTTCCCAATTCCTTTATTTTACCTTTTTTACCTCGTTGCAATCGAGGATTACTATGTATTGTCACATCACCCAACCATTAGCTATATAAACACATCAATTGTTACATTGTCACGCTAATACCAAGCATGTTTCCTACAACTGTTTACACATGTTCCAAATATCAAGACAATCATATCTATCATTTTGAAATCAACCTTTACCAAGACTAACAATCATATCATGATCCATAGTCAACTCATAGTATTTAGACATAAAGCTACAACTATCACCTACTATACTCAAGTACATATCAATTATCTCAACATATATGTATTAGTACAACCATCTTAAAACAAGATAATTTCGGCAAGAAATCTTATAGACACATACTCATATCATTCAAGTAATCAAACATTCATATGATAGATAGATGACATTATAGACAACAAACCCTCAAACACCAAATAAATGTTGATCTAAATATGGTCTGAGGTTGTCATTGGTGTCAACCCAAGAAGCACCACGGACTACCCTAATATTTCAAGGGAATTTTGACTTGAAAACTTACTCTATTTTGAGTCAAGGATCTTTTATATAGATTCTACTCATCGAGATGTTTTCATTGATATATGGCACGCCAAGTAATTCTTCACAGTTTGAGAGATATTCATGTTTGAATTTAGTAACCCCAGTTAGTGGGCTAAAACCCTATGGGGTTGTGGCATGGAACTCATAATTGGTTTTGGTCATTGAATAGTCAATAATTAATAATTTTTAAGCTCCTAAACCCCTCCAACATTCTCTATAGAAGCCCCTCTCAACTCTATAAAAAGAAATCTCATATATCCTCCAAATGTAGTGATCGTGGAATTTTTGCTATAACTTTATTTTTGTGAAGTATTAGATTCTGAAATTAAAACCAATTTTACTTGAAATCCTAATGAATTTTGTGACCAAATTTTAGATCTTGGTTCACTATATTTTCAAAGATATGATCTGTGGAAGTTAGTTTTTGCAGGCTATCGAATTTCATCTCAAAGAAGTGACCTTGGGAAAATCGTCATAACTCTCTCTCAAAGAAGAGGATTGGAATTCTGAAAAAATTAGCAGATAGTGCACAGACTGTAGTTTTCTATTTATCAATTTTAGAGACAAAGGAGGAAACAATGACACTTGGTACATTGTACAAGTTCATTCTACTGAACTAGTCCATAATTAGGTCATTGTGAGAGATTGAGCATAACTTTGTCTTGAAGACTCCAAATTGGGTCAAACCTATGGCATTGTAAAGAAGACTCAGAGTGATTCTACAAGACTAAAGATGACATGTTGGGGATATTAAATTGCAAATATACATGAGATTAAATATCGTGCTCCTAGAAGGCAAGAAAAACTAGATCAAATGTTGTCAAGGGGTGCAAAGGACCAGATTTTCTAGGGCAACAAAGATCAAGGTGCAACAAAATGATGCAGCAGAGGTAAGCTACAGGTAAGTATATTCTATATATGCCTATTCATCTGTTAATTTCATTAGTTTCTTTTTATTCTAATTTGTTGTTTTTGTTTAGCACTGACATATGTTCTACAGGATGAGGTAAGTTTTGCTATTATCGTGTCATGGGTATTTCTTTGAAGATTTTTTGCAGGTAGTATATATTCATCAAGAGAAGACTAAATGCATAATATAATGTTCTAAAGAGTGAGAAAGGGTAGCATGAAAAGAGTAGCAATCAAGGTGCAGAACAACAGCAAGAAGTTCACCACATGAAGTCTTCAAGTCGAAAGCACTGCATACAATCATTGTAAAAGTATCATTGTACTGAGTCATTGTAAAAGCATCATTGTAAAAGTTGTACAAGTGTATATCTTCCAATAGTTGAAGAATTGGTTCCAGGAGGTCTAGGATCATCATTAGGTGGTTGTGTCATAGTTGGGGTTATGGTCTAGTGCGTCTTCTTCTTCTACATCATTCTATATTATTGTAAAGTGGACCATTTTCCCTAGTACGGGAATCCATTCATTTTTATTCTTCCATAAAATGGTAGGGTGGTTCTAGGCTGGTGCATGAATTCACCAATAGGTTCAAGCCTGTGAAAACTTCGAGGCGGTAGGGTGGTGCTAGGGTGAGTTGTAGCTCATTGGGTGTGAGGGCATCCATTTAGTTGACTACTGAAGAATCTCGGGCATTGGAGCGTCCATCCAGTGGGAGCTGGAGAATAATTCTTTTCTAGATTCTAGAATTGGAGTTGAATATTAAAGAATTATTAGAAAAGTGTTCGGTGGTTTTTGACTCAAAGATAGTTTTCCACCTAAAACTTTTGTGCCTCCTGTGTTCTTTTATTCATTGTTGTTACTGCATAAAAATTAATGATAATTGAAGATTAACTAATGCTCTGAAAAGATTTAAAAGTGCTAATTGATAAGGAATGCTAATTCACCCCCCTAGTATTTTCCAATAATAAACGACATAGTAAAACAGTCAAGCACAACGTAGAAGACATAAGAAAGTTCATACCTTAATGTATCTCAGGGGAGGAAATCTTGTCTACACAATCAATCCATATTAGCATGATATAACTTCACAACATATCAACTCAAACATAAATAAGGTCATGATATCCATAACAGTAATTAGCTAACATGTTCACATCATAAGCTCATAAAAATTTACCATTCATACATAATAATCACATCTGCACAGTCAGTCTAGATTAGTATGACATAATATCACAACATATTAACTCATACCTAAATTTCATAACCCTAACCATTCACATAGACTAATCCAACTTATTATGATACATATAACATCAATACCTTAATGCAATAACCCTAATCATCAGGTTACTAGCATATAACAACATTAAGTTATATATCATGCTCATCAACAACATATAACCTAATCATCAAGCTATATATCATATAACAACAAAAATTTAACCTATAACATGCTTATCAACAACATATAACAAAATCCTCAAGTTATCTAGCCTCAAACAACAATAGCAATGCATACCACCATAGGTTACTATCATTCATGACTATATGAGGTGTGTGCATATGACTATGCTAATCAACGAGAATTTATCACACATGTAACCATAACATCAATATACATGTACATAAACCTAATGTATATAACCCTAATTAATATAACAATCTATTAAATAACATACCTGCATGCCCAACATACAAACTTGTATGACGACATGCTCTTGCCTCGAGGTTCAATGTTGCAACTTCACTTTAATGATCTGTATCTCCTTCTCAATCTCAGTCAACATATCAGCATCATAACAACCAACATAATCATGATGACCTAATTGCATACAATGACCACACAATGCATTTTTGACCTACTTTACATGCATAAATATATCCTTGCCAATGGATGCATAACAACATATAGACACTAGCATGCATAACAAATGCATATACAACCATACACTCATGATAACACATTCCACAACAACACCATCAACCTTCACATGGTGACATTACTACAGCCATGATCAAGACCATGCAAATGAAACAAGCACATGGACTACAAGCATAAGCAACACATATGCAACCGATATGAATGCATGACAAACACACCACCCATCCAATCTGAGGGGTGAACCATGCTCTAATACCACTTTGTAACACCCTCCTCCCACATTTACCCAAGCAACTATCAAATCGGGGTAAATGTGTGATGAGAAGTTACTATGATAATATTTGACTTGCTAAGTCACATTAAGGAAGTAGAACCGATGGAAACACACCATACAAACCTTCAACATTAGCAATAGGACCCATAGGAACCATCCCAGCCTTTCTGCTAACCAACCGTTGGGTACCACTGAGGTTTTGGACCTCTTGACCTCTTTACACTCCCATGCTACGGGCATGCCAGCGTCGAGAGATCTCTAGACTCTCCCACAAGCATGCATGTCTGTGTCCAGGGACTATTTCTAGCAGATCTGTGCCAAAGTCCAAGGAATTTAAGGTACTTTTCAAGCCTAGAATTCCAGTCACTTCCCATAACTTGTTGTAACTTTCGGAATCCATTAAACACAGATGACAAGACTAATAAACCAAAAACTAACTCCAGGACTAGGCTTGACTGTCCCCAATCGGGAATAACATTATGTCAAATAGTTGCCATTAATGCAATCTATAGATGTAAATGACAGATCTAAGTATAGCAGTTTCATACTTATCTGAGATTCACTATGAGGCATTGTTTCCTTATCACTTTAGCTACAGTTTCATCCATTAGGCCATAGATACATTATTAGTTCACATACAAGTAAAAACCTGATGGGATCCATACATAACTACTATCATAATACATATTCATAACTAGCATAATAATAACAGGGATACCAAGGAAACAACAACAATATAATCCACATATAAACCTATATAATGCCCGTGAGATAACAAGGAGAAATAACCTCATATTAATGATGCAAAAGCCAACCGAGTATGGGACTACCACATTCCACCCGACCGTAGAATGGCTGAGCCAAATCTCTCTTTAGTCATTCACCCTGGTATCATATTCCAAGCATGAATGTGGTATCTCATAGAACAAATCAATCCAAAAGCATCCATCGCTTCCAGAGGCCAAACCATCTCAACCTATCAAACAATGATTCCACATCATAGTAGGGCATCAAAAACCATCATCAGATTGGTCTCTACCCAAGCCTTCCAAGGATCTAGAGCATTTGTTCCAACCCAGCTTCTAGGACTAGTAACTCAACCCATAGTTTTCATCGAGCTTCCAGAGCATTTGTCCAACCAAGGCTTCCAAGACTAGTAACTCAACCCACAGCTACCACCGTGATTCCAAAGAATTTGTCTAACCAAGGCTTCCAAGACTAGTAATTCAACCCACCAAGGGCTTCCAAAGAATTTGTCCAACCAAGGCTTCTAGGACTAGTAACTCAACCCAAGCTATTACAGGGCTTCCAAAGTGTTTTTCCAACCAAGGCTCTCAGGAATAGTAACTCAACTCAATTTCTTATAGGGCTTCTAGAGTGTTTTTCCAACCAAGGCTCCAAGAACTAATAGCTCAACCCCAGATAAAGGAAACATGAAAACCAACCAGAAAACAAAGAAATAAACCCACTACACCATGACTATCCAGGAAATGGCAAGGCTAGGAAAATCCACTATTAATCAAGGAAATCCTCCATGCCATTGATAGATCATTACTAATAAGCCACATGCATATGCCATCTATTCCAAAACTAGTGAGGAAAACATACATGCAACTCGATACATGTAAGAAAAACCCATTGTAGATGTGATCCCGATGTCCTCTTATGCTTTCCTGCTCTTCCTTTTCCTTCTTGCTCCAAAACTCCAAGTATCCCACACTCTACAAGAGTGCTCCAAGGAAACTCTAAGTATCCAAGAGTATGAGAGAGAATAGAAGAGAGCTCCACCAAAACTGCACTAACCAAGCTTACCCATTGATCCATAGAAGCCATTTTATTAATGAGGCCTCTATTATCTTCATTTTCCATTATTTTCCTTCAATTTTCTCCTCACGTGCAACCTATGACCTTTCAATTTCTATTTCTCCTAATTTTCATTATTTTCATAAATAAAATGCCAATAAATGCCTCATTCCTTTCCAAAGCCTTTGCCATTTCCTTTGCCAATTTCTTTTAGCCATAATAATTGAATGAACACCCAGTAGGATGTTTTTGCCCACCATTTAGCTTGGAATATGTATCCCATCAACCATGGCCTTATATATTTTTACATGGATTTTTAACCAGAGTTGTTACAAAAGAATCCCCCTTTCATTAACCTACAACTCCACTCCAGATGAGCTAAGGACCAATTCATCATCATTTACATGTTCTATAATTTTTCTTTTCTTGAAACAACATTGATCTTTTCCTTCTTCGTTGCTCCCTGTAGAACATTAAACATATATGAATTAATAGATTGTTTGAAACATGTTATCTAATATTCTTAAGTATATTATTAATGAAAATTAAAAAAAAAAAAAAAAAACTCATATTGAATAGTATTTTATCATTCAACTGATTCATCCTCCTGCAATTTTTTTTTCAACCTTTTACGCTCTTCTGCACCTAGATTAGAAATAACCTTATCGACCTTTTTCATTTTTTCGCTCTACATGACACACACTAACCAATGCATATTAGTTAAATTTACATATAATTCAAAATATTAATTTTGTAAAGAATTTACAAATAACTTGCCTTCTTTGCTTTTTTCAATTTGTTATCATTGTGACAAGCAATATTTTTGTTACTTTACACCTTCTCAGACATTGTTTTATCAATATACAACATGTACCATTCAATACAGAAGCCATTAAATATATTTTATACATAAATCAAATAATTTTTAGACAAAATGAGCTCTAGCAATCGGTGCGTTTACTTGAATAAACACATTGTGTGTTTAGGCCATTAAACGCATCGGGCATTTAATTGTTTAGCACCATCAATGAAAATTATTTTTTTTAATTAATTTTATTATGATGATGTGATTTGTAACGATAAACGCACTGTAATAACTTCACAGTGCTACTTGGCATAGGCATGTTGATGTGTTATATTACATCAAGAGCACCAATTATCAAATTGGACATAACCTACAAGATTATAATACATCGATGCATTTTGTTACGGAGGGTGCACTAGTGCATTATATTACATTAGTGCATCATGAAACATACACTCGTTTTTTAAAAAATGGACAACGTCGATTGGGTTTGGATCTAATTCAATAAGTGATCCCCTACTTTACATGTCAAATTCCCTATATATAGTAAGTATATAAACCCATTAAATCTAAAATGCCTAAAATGAAAAACCCTATTTGTGAAATGGTAAAGGGAGTTAAACCCTAAGGTGAAATGTTGCAGTCACATAAGAAAGAAGAAGTAAGGGTTTAAGGTAAGTATTGAATTTTTTTGTTTTTATTTTGAATTTTAATTAAATTCAAATAGGAACAAAGATTGTAAAAGATTTTACTAGTAAAATCAATAGTAAAATTTTTATTGTGTGAAGTTTAAAAAAAAAAAACCAAATTGTGAGTAAATCTAATGGAAATTGTAAAAAAAAATAACAGTAACATTTAAATTTTGTGTTATGCAGATTTTTTAGTGAATTGCCATAGCTATCAAATTTTAATCTTTTTGTGGCTCCAAAATATTTTGCTTCTCCCAGTATGTCTTTCTTGCAAATGATCTCTCTTTTAATTAAACCCTAACAGAAATTATAAAAACTTTTATTAGTAAAATCAACAACAATTTTTTTTTTTTTTTACTATGCAGGGTTTTGAGTGAATCAACATAACTTTCATCTTATGATCTTCTAAATAGTTATGTTGCTCCAAAGTTTTCTGGTTTTGCACAGTGCTCCTAGTATGTCTCTTACAAATCACTCCCTTGAAATTATGGAAAAATAATGAAATAGTGAATAACATTTTAATATTTAAAAGACTTTATGAAATTAGATTTCGAAAAAT
>APFE030298976.1:288070-326206 GCA_000404065.3 Pinus taeda
AACATCGATGTGTTCAATAATAAAGAAAACCAATGCGGGGCACCAAATTTTTTAATGCATCGACATGATACAATTTATTTTTTTTACTTTTTGAAATCTTGAAACAATGTGATTAATATTTTAATGCAATGGTGTCATTTGTATTTAAATGCATCAGTGTTGTAATTATTATAGTAACACCAACATGATAGAATTTGTTTTCGTTTTCAAAATCTCGAAAACATGTGTGTACCGGTGTTGTTATTATTAAACACATTGTATTTTTGTACAAGAGCACCAATATGATAAAATATATTATATTTTTAAGAATGTCGAAAATCAATGTGTATTATTTGAACACCCTGATGTTGTTATTATTTAAACACATCGATGTGATTTGTTTTGATAAGCACACCAATAGGGTTTAAAACCCATCTGAAATTTTATTTTCACATAAAATGGCATATTAATCTCAAATTATCCTTTAGGATGCATCCACATGAATTATAGTAGTTCATAATATACATTTTCCGCTTAAAGTTGTCGTAGTCTTGAAAAATGGTTTGAAAAGTATATTGAAATTCATATTGTAGTTATATGGTTCTCGAAATTAATTTTAAATATGCACACAAAATTTTATTTCTAATTTTCCTCAAATGCAAGGAAAAAATCTCAATAATATCAAATGGCTAATTCTTCAAATTCGGCTTGTTCTGATCAAAGTCCTTCATGGATTCCTCCCTTTCCATCTCTAGTAAGTTCAAATTTTATTTATATTTTGATTATTTGATTAAATTTATTTATTTTTAATCCATGTCAAATTGAATAAAAATGTATCCAAATTTGCAGGATACCGATATAGAATTGAGTTCAGATGCACAAAATACTCCTACATTTAGAAAATGCTAGAAGCTCTTTTTAGGAGCAGCATATCGAAATAACTTGGTAGATGAAAATGGACAACCTCTTCACCCTTCCAATTGGAACACGACATCTTCTAGCCGCAATCCTGGATCAATAATGGTAATAATTGTTTGGTATAATGCAATTTCAACAAACCTATTACATTTACATTAACATGCTCATCAATATCATTGATATTGTGCTAATGACATTCAATGTTTTTTAAAATTGGGATTCTAGTGATGATGAGCGACCCACCTACCATCTTCCAGTGCACCCCACTACAACGTCAACTAGAGAGAAGGGTACATTAAGACCAAGACTCGAAGAGGAAGCATATAAACAATGGTTGAATCAATCACCTATTCAAATTCCACTACGTCCAGATTCACCAATTAGGAATGACTATAACAATAGTAGTTATTCATCACAAAATGGTAATGGAGGCAATAAAATAGATGTTGGTATGCATGATTATTTACGAGATACGGTTGCCATGGAGGAAATTTCATTAGATGCATTCCAGAATGATGAGCTAGGAAATGATGTTCATATCACTGATACCTTATTCGAAAGCATGAAATTTGCTTCCACCGCCCCTCTCTTTGGAGCTAGTAGCAAGTCAAATTCTACTCAGTTGGGGACAATGATGTTGTTTTACAACTTGAAATCAAAGTTTGGCATGTCAAATGCATGTTTCTTGGAAATATTGAGGTAATTCACCTACACAATCAACCAACTCCCTTATATTTTGATAAAACTTGTCACACAATAAACATTAAAAATGATTGCTTTTACAATCATTGAACATTGACATTGTACAATTATATTCCCCACGAAATGCAGGTTATTAAAATAAGGTTCTTCTGAGTGATAATGTCTTTTCGGGTAGATGCAAAGAGGCAAAGAAGTTGTTGAAAATGTTGGGTGTTGAGTACATATCATATCATGAATTCCTAAATGATTGTATTCTATATAGAGGAGAATATGCATAGAAAGAGATATGTCTAAATGTGGGCATGACAAGTACTGTAATTAAAAAAAAAAAGGTAAATAACATGGTTCTCCTCATAAGATATTGAGGCACATGTTTATAATCCCAAGGATGCAAAGGATATTTTGTTGCAAATAATTAGCTATGTTGCAAGGATGGCATGCCTCACATAGAAGTGAGTGAGTTATGTGAATCTCGACAGATTCAATAGCCATGAAGTATATAGAAGATACATGGCTTGAAAAATTCAAGAATGAAGTACGAAATCTACGACACAGCATAGCCATGGATGGCATCAACCCATATTCCCTCCAAAACACCAACTATTATGTTTGGCCTGTAATAGTGATCAATAACATTATCCCCCCATGGTTGTCCATGAAGAATGAACATCTTATGTTGGCTCTCATAGTCCCTAGTAGAAGACAAGTGAATAATATGGATGTCTACTTACAACCATTGGTAAATGAATTGAAGGAATTACAGGAAGGGATACATCTGTACAATGTATCAAGACCCATTGCAACCGAGAGGAGTTTTACATTGTATGGCATATGTGCTTACACCATACATGAATATCCAATCGTAGGAGTCTTATCTGGTAAATTACATTTTTATTGATTTATTTATATACGTAACAATATTGTTTAGCATATATTTAATTTAATTCGCTACAATTGTTATGACCTTCATGGTTTCCAACATGTTGGTCTGTATACAATAATTTTGCAGGTCTTGTAACAAAAGGGTATCATGGAGGTAAATGTTGTGTATTTTCTATGAAGGCTAGGTGATCTGACCACCTACAAAAACTAGTGTATGATTGCTCCAGGGTATTCCTCCCAAAAGAACACCCTTACAAAAAGTGACATATGCTTTCAATAGTAAACCAGAGAGAACCCAAACGCATACAATAATTACACTAGTTGAATGGCTTAGAGCATATGAGAGAGAGAAGGAGAAGGAGTTTCCATAAATGTTCGATTCAAATGGGGAGCCTATGTTTGATGGTCCATAATTCTTTGGCGCATATGTTGAGAAATTTCCCATTGGGATGAAAATAAATTTTTTCTTTTATGATATTTCATATTGGGAGCATCTTAAGATTTCCCACTTACTAGATCAAATGCATATATTAAAAATGTTTCATCTTCTTTATGGAGGCACATATCATCAAAATTAAATGACACATTGGCTATTAGGAGAGATCTTATTTCTTTAAAAATTAAAAAGAAACATTGGCCAAGATAAGAAACTAGAGGAGAAACGTGTCTCTCTTAACCTTTCAAAGAAGTTGATGTCACATGGATTGTAAAGAAAGATGATATTTCTTTGGCAAAGGAAGTTATATGAGTGTGAGGGTGACTTATTTATATGGGCCTTCACTACAACATTGTTTCACTATGAAATACTGTTTGTTGGGGTTGAAATCGCATGACCATTTGAACCTTCTAAGAGTGCGTATGTCAAAAACATGATATCATTATTTTATTTTATTTTTATTTTTTATTTTTTTTACAAGATCGGTTATGAGATATATTTCAAAAAAGGGTTTTAGAGCAAGATCCATTTACAATCATATTTTTGCCATGATAGATTAAGCAATGAGAGGGGAACGTAGTCCCTTCTCCTGTGCTTAATTTCCATTCTTCATATATTCTTTTATTTATTCTAGAGTACTGCTGGATGAATTGTACTACTAAAAAAGCATATTTACATAACATAAGTTCGCAATAAGATTATGGCTTATTTACTGAGTGTTATTGTATTGCATTAGTTTTGTTGTTGTTGATCAGTGAATTTTCTCCTTCATTGCTATTTTTCCTGCAGTAATTCACTGCCTCCTGTAGCTTCTTGCACTTAATTTTCAGTTCCTTTATCTTGTGGAATTGTGCAGCCATATTTTGCTTCTGTATGTTGGACTCCATTCTCATCTCATTTCTTAGGTTCTTAAGAGACAGTTGCGGAGAGTTTATCATTACTTTGTTTCCTCTGCATGTTGAGCATGCTTCATTCCTAGCTGCCTTCTTGACTTGGTGAGGCTGCGTCTGGCTTCTTTTTCCTTTTGCACTGTTGTGGCTATGTGCATTTACTTGCTCCATCCTTACTTCGTTCTGATGGGCTCTATTGAAGACTTTTTTATGAGCTGTGGGTAAAGCCTTTGAAAGAGAAGAAACTTTTTTTTACTAAGATCGTGTGAGAGTGAGGAGGGGAAGGAAGAATGTAAAGCTCGGCGTTATAGATCGAGAAAGAAGAGATAAGATCAGCGAAGGACGCGTGGGCAGCTGGCAGAGAGGTTGTGATATTGCATCTGAGCGGTGGCCTAGGTAAAAACGCAGCTGGTGGAGGATAGGTTGCCAGCATACACGCAAGATCTGAGGATTGATACGCAGAGGGAGAAGAGTTTGCTGGGATATGAGCATAGTGGAGACAGAACTTTCCTACTAGCGAAAGGATGCCTCGAGTTACTGTGAGGGAGTCATGGCCAGTCTCGAACCTAGATCGATGGGTTTCTTTGCCAAAAGCCACTACCATAATCGTTGAAACTGATATGCGTTGAGTTTCTTTGCTTACAACCACCACTTGGATTGCTATAACTGTTATTCGATGACTTGAGATCTTAGAAGAGTTTGAAAGGTACCAGGAATGGTGTTGATCTTCAATCCACAGAGGTGACTGCTTAATTGTTGTGCAGAGTTCTTGTACTCTTGCTATCCAATGAGCAGGGCCTCCTGCGTTAATTCATGAGGATTTCTTTGGGCAGTACTGGCCTGAATATCGTGCCTCCCTGCTGACTTCTTTATTGTTTGGATGCTTCTGATCTGATTGCCTGTTTCCCATTTCGTTGGAGTTGCATGCTAATTTTTCCCCGCTTTTCCCTTCTATAGCACACTTTCTTTCTTGGCAATTTTTTTCTTGCTCATATTCTTGTTGATTTATGTTGCTATTTCTACTAATGCTTGTTTTTTCCTCCTTTTTTTCTCGCTTGTTCTTTTGTCTTTCCATGTTTTTCTGAGATTTTTTTTTGCTGTTTGTTTTTTGATTTTTTGAGTTTTTTGTTTTTTAATTTTTTACATAGCTTGTCCTGCTTTGTCCATTTTTTCCCAAATGCATTAATATTCTCATATTATTTTTGATCTTAAGGCACTGAGTGGTGATATTCCTCATTATTTTCCTGGACTTTTCCTTCATTCCTCTCCATTTCTTGATTTGCATAGTAGTTCGCTTGTTGATTGTGGCACCTCATTATATGTTTAAAAGTTATTGTACCAGAAGCTTCTAAATTCCTTCTTACTCTTTTGATAATTCTTCTCATATACTCATTGCTTAGACTTTTGGCTAGGGTCATTGTCTCAATTATGATAGTTGAATCTCCCAAGATTATTGGATTTTGAATTCCTCTTTTTTTAATTATTCTTGTCCCTAAGAGCAAGCTATAAGCTTCGACCTTATTATTAGATATTTGTCCCAATCCCCATCATATGTGACAAATTTGTTTCCACTTGGGTCACAAACTATCCCACCTGCTCCTGCCTTTCCAGGATTATTCTTGGAGGCTCCATCAAATTGCATACAAAATCTACTTTGTTGTCTTTTCCAGCTTTCAATTTCTTCCTCATTCATTCTCAACTTCCATTTTTCCCCTGACCTTTCTTTTCTCTGTCCCTTTTTACCATTGTTGTCTATTATGGCTTTGTTAAGCCATTCTCTTTCTTCTTGTTACAATATGCTAAAGTGCATTGGAGCAGTTCCTTTTTCATTGAATATTTCTAACGTTAATCCCCATGTTTTTGATAATGTTGTTCCAATTCTGGGGTTTTGGTTTTTGAAGATACACCTATTCCGGGTTAACCAAATTTGCCAACATAGGATTGTTGGGATACATTTACAGATTCTTATAATTGTGTTTTTCTTCTTTGCAGCATATGGGTAGGCTTTACCTAGAAGATTGAGGAATTCTGGCATTGGTTTACCATATTCTATGCTTACTTCTAGTGGGCTCAAGAGATGCTCCCAGCATTCTCTTGAGAATTTACAGTCCTGAAACAAGTGTTGAATGGTTTCTTCTGCCCTCTGGCACAATGGACACCTTGATGGCCCATAGATTCCTCTTTTTTTTCAAATTTTTGCCAGTAAATATCTTTCCTTTTAATAAGGTCCAAAAGAAGACTTTTATTTTGGGCAAACTTTCTAATTTCCATACTATTTTCCATGGTTCCCATTCTTGCTGGTTGATTTTGTCTTGAAGAATTTTGTATCCAGATTTGACTGTATATTTCCCATTACTAGGATCCTAGAGGTAATTGCTTTCCTCATCAATATGCATTGGTGCTACCCCCTTTAGATGTTGCTTGAGTTTATTCCATTGTCCTTCCATGTTTGTGGAATTGTTGGCCTTTTCCAGTCCTTCCACTCCTTCTAATTCCATATAGAGATTGAATGTAAGGTATTTAGGTCTTTCCCACTCATCCACTCTTGAATGTCCTCCATTTCCGGGTGATACTGTAAATATTTTTTTCCTATGATTCTGTCTTCCCAAATTGAGATTTTTTATCTGTTCCCAGGAGTTTTGGATATATGGCTACCCATAATTGGAACGACTCTTTTGACTAGCTTCCATGTTTGGGTGCTTTGTCTTATTGGGATGTTCACATTCAGCAGATTCTCCTTGTAACCATTTAGATATTTGTTTATGAGAGCTTTTTTCCACCAACTCACATTACCTATTATAAGCCTCCAAACAATTTTCATGCCCAGGGCTGCATTCATGAGCCCAAGAAGCCTAATAAACAATCCTCCTTGTTCGTATGGTAGAACTACTTGTTCCCATCTTACAAAACTAAATTTTTTGTTTTCCTTCTTCCCTCTCTGCCAGATAAAACTTCTTAGGATTAATTCCATCTGCTTATGAGCACTAGCTGGTGCCATGATTAGGGCATATTGATATATTGGTAGTGCAACAAGGAGGGCCTTAATTACTATCACCCTTCTAGCCATATTTAATCACATCATTCCCCAGTTCTTTATCCTATCTTGTCTTTTCTCAATTTGTTTTGTCCATATTTATGCCTTAATTATCTCTTTTGATATTGGTAGTCCCAAATAGAGAAAAAGACTCAAGTTTTCCTGTGCTAGGATTTCCATGATTTGGGAAATTATTTGCATAGTTCGTGCTGGAATGTTCCATCCATAGGTCCTGCATTTTGTATTATTTAGAAGTCCTCCTGACACCTGTAGAAATGCATCCATTATTTTTTTGAACCGTCTTGCTATTATTGTTGATGTTCCTCCCATTAGCAATGTATCATCTGCAAACAAGGAGTGATTTATAGTCCTTACTCCTTTTGCTATCCTCAATCCTGTGATTGTTCTTTCTTTCCTCTGAGTTTCCAATGCTCTACTTAGAGTTTCTACCATTATTATATATAAAAATGGTTATAGAGGGTAGCCTTGCCTGATACCTCTTGTGCTTTGGAAAAATTGATTGGGTCTTCCATTGATGAGAGGAGTTATCCAAGGTGTGGATATGCATTCTTTTATCACTTCTATTATTTATTTTGAGAAGCCCAGTTTCTGGAGTACAGCCAGTAAATATGTGTGGCTGACTCTATCAAAAGCGTGTGCCATATCTAGTTTGATTATCATACCTTTTTCTTGCTTCAAGATACTAGAGTGGAAAGCCTCCTATACTATGATGACATTGTCAATGATTTGTTTGTTTGGGACAAACCCTCCTTGATTTTCTGAGATGATTAAGTGCAACACTTTCTTTATTATGTTTGCCATTATTTTTGTTATTATCTTGTTAGAGGAATTACACAATGAATGGGCCTGAACCTGTTAAAGGAGGATGGATTTGCCTCCTTTAGAACCAAAACCAGATAGGACGATTTTGTGTGGCCTCCCATTTTCTTTTTTTTCATAACATTTTTTTCCAATCTTAAGAAATCCTTTCTTATTATATTCCAATGATTTCTGTAGAAGGCAATTGTGAATCCATCAGGCCCAAGTGATTTGTCCAGGTGAAGGCTCCAAATGGCCTCCATAATTTCTTCTTCTGTGAGGTCCTTACACATATCTTTGTTTTGTTATTTTTTTATTTTCTTCTTTGTATGTTGTAGAATTTTTTCATATTCAGCGGTTTCCTCTGTTGCTGATAGTAAATTTTTGAAGACCTTTTGGCTTGTTTTTTTTTATTTCTTCCAATCCTTTAATTTCTTGATTTTCCACTTGTATTTATCTATCTGATTTATAGCTCTTCTGACTTTCATGTCATTACGAAAAAGGGTTGTATTCTTATCCCCTGCCTTAAGCCAGAGTTTTCTAGATTTCATTCTTGCCTCTTCCTCCTCTTTCCTGTTTTCTTTGTATATCTTCAAGAAAATTTGTTTCTCTTTAAGGTAGTCTTGATTGTTTTCTTCTTTACTTTCTTTTTCTGCCTACAAGTTATCCATTTTCTGTTGTAACTCTCTTTTCTTTTCTTTTAATTCATTTACCCTTGCCCACTCCTTTAGATTGATTCTTACATTTTTTAGTTTTGTCTCCCATATCTATTGTGGTGAGTGTTTATTCAATTTAGTGTGTCCTAAATTGCTACATTAATTATCAATCCGGGATTCGTAAACTGATGAAGTGTGGCGCACTATATGTGCAAGACAGCCTCTTTCTTACTTTTTATCAATTTTATCTTGTTTTTGGGGGTTTTATCTTGGTTTGTCTCCTAATGCAAATGATAATCCTATTCCTAAGTTTTAATAATACGTTAGAAGGCAAGTTTGGGTATATATTTTAAGGCAATTATGTCCTCTATAACGATTTCCAGAACTTAACACTTCAGAGGGTCTTAAAATATACTAGTGATGAAATTAATACTTGAACAAGAATGAAAATGTGCTGCTATTCAAATCAAACAAATAATGAACTACTAATAATGAAATCATTATCTCTGTTGCTTATCTAAATACAGAAAGAAAAATGAGTTAAGCTACTACACTCAACAAATCAAAAACTGCAAACTAATAAAACTAAAATCAATTCACTTTATTCATAGTCCAATAGCTCACCAAGTAGTCTAAGCTATGGATTTAGGAGATAATGTCAATGATATCAGGAATTTGATATCTAATTGTAGAAAAATAAAGCTAAAATCAAATCACGTCATTCATAGTCTGATAGCTCGCCAAGTAGTCTAAGCTATGGCTTTAGGAGATAATGTCAATGATATGAGTAGTTTGATATCTAATTGTAGAAAAGTAAAACTAAAATCAAATCACATCATTCATAGTCCGAGAGCTCACCAAGTAGTCTAAGCTATGGCTTTAGGAGATAACGTCAATGATATGAGCAATTTGATATCTAAACTAACTACCAAAGCAAGTGAATAAGATTGAAATCAAAGCATAACTATAATTAAAACTAAGAAAAGTAAAGTCAGCAGAGAGGCTAATCTCATGTCACTAGTTATTGCAAAAAATTGTATGAAAATGCCCGGGCCTACTCTATCCTGAAACACACACACTGGTCAGCGTTAGAAACAATTTACAATGCTTGAAAAATCATGTTCAGGAATGAAATGTTAATAACATAACTAATGAAATATACACAGGTGGATAACTATGAAATACGTGCAATGGAAATGAGGAAACGACACATAAAAACTTTACAGAAAGAAGGAAACAAAACCTCAACATGCAGGGGCCCTCTGTACAGCCTTGGTCAATAGGCTATCAGTCTAGAATTATGCTCACGCAGTCATATAAAACAAAGTCTAATTATATTGCAAAACAGAGGAAGAATCCTCTCGTTACAGCAGCAAGACTAGTCCACGACACAGTACAAAGACTAACAACAAAATGACAGAAAAAAACTAACTAGTTCTATGCGTATGCAAATGCATTATTTATAGGGAAAATTACATAACTATTTTCTTATGAAACTACTTCAACAGAGGACACGTAAAAAGACAACGTCCATGAGCTTAGCATAATGGTTGCCAAGATTATTCAATCTATCAAAAGTGGTTGTTGGATTCACATCGTGGGGCAGTCTACAACTGTCAACATGACCCCAAGGATCTAGGAATGGCCACGAATCCTTCACGTGTTTGAAAACAGAGTCATGTTGCCGTAAGACTCCTTCATTTGACCATCGTTTGACCACCATTGACCACGACTTTCCTTAATGAATCCGGCTGAACCAATAGGACTTGACCCATGTCCAGGTCATTCCTAACTTGCCCACGTGCCTTGTTTTTCTTGATGACACCTGCAACCTAGATTTTAACAAAAACAGGTGTAGAAAGTTGAATCAGCGGTGGAAAGTGGCTGCATTCCGCAACTAATGAGCAAAATCCAAGTCAAACAGCAAACACAAAAACATAGTTAGAAAACCATTTAAATGCTCTTTTAGAATCAATATGCAATGATGTTTGACAGCTTATGATGTACTAGTGAGGGGAAAAAATTCTATGAAAGTGTGTAGGAGAGATCTAGTTTCAGGGCTCAACAATGAGCCTGATATTCTTAGTGCCCATGCTGCTTTCACTACCTCACTGATTTTTGTGCTGCTGTCCCAAATTGAGTTGTACCTGAATAGGAGTGGGCCTTCGTTTTCTGTTCTTCCCATCGCTATTACAATGACTTTATGATCAGAGGCTATGATGTGGATGATTTTGGATTTGATAGAGTTGTACAATGCTGTTATGTTGTCCTATATCAGTATTCTGTCCAATCTTTCTTTTATGTTACTTTTACCCACTCTCTTGTTATTCCATGTATATTTTCCATTGTTTGGAGGAATATCCAAAAGGCTATGTTGTTCCATTATTCCTTCTAAAGAGTTTTTGGATGGGTCCGCATGAAAGATTCCTCCAAAATTTTCCTCTGTGTTTCTGACTAGATTTAATTCTCCTCCTAAAATTATTTTTCCATCTTGAGTTTCTTGTAGAACTTCCTTTATTGTTTCCCAGCACTATTATTTCTCCTTATAGTGGTTGGGGGCGTATATGTTTATCACCCTGTATTCCTCTTTTGTGTTGATCCTCCTCAGATCCGTTAGAATCCAGTGTTGCCCTGCTTTCTTCCCCATTAATTCCCATATTTCTTTTTTCCAGAATGTGCATATGCCTCCTAGTGCTCCAGTGGCCTGAATTGATTCCCATTCATATTGCCTGAACTTTTTTTTCTTCAGATTTTTTTATTCTTGATTTTTTACTTTTGTCTCCTAGATCATAAGTATATCTAGGTTCTCATTTGTCAAAATGTCTCTTGTTGAATTTTCCTTAACAGGGGATCCCATTCCTCTACAGTTCCAGGAAACTACTATCATATTTACTTATTGGGTGATGCAGGGCTCCTTTCCCCTTGTGCTGGATTTTCTCCATATTTCATGTACATTTCCCTAGATAAGTGACCATGGGTTGTTGTGTTCCTAGGGCCATTTCTTTTGCTGCTGCTTCATCCCTTACTTCTTTATTTTTCTTTCTTCCTATTTTTTTTGGTTTTCTGCATTTAGGTATGCTTCCTTCGATTGCTTTCTGGTTAATATCTTGTCCACTGGGGAGGGGGGGAGGGGAGAGAGGTGAAATAAGTCTCTGGGGGAAGGGGGGGACCGCTGAGAAGGAGAGCGCAGGGTTCTAGATCTAGATCTAGATCTGGCGGTTCCAGGGGATGGGGGGTTTGATGAGAGTAGAGGGTCAAAGGGGTTTTGGCTTTCTAAGGTTACTTTTGGCAAGTTGGTGAGGGCTTCAGGAATATGAGAGGGCTAAGAGGCGGGTTGTGTTGGTTGTTTATTGGCTATCTTCTTACGTTTGACCTATTCCCATTTATTTTTCAGATCCTCAATCTTTTCATTTTCATTTTCTCTATTTTTTGTACATCTATGTGCAAAATGACCATATTCATGACATACCTTGCATTTGAAATGGATTTGCTCGTATTCCAACCGTTGTATATGCATCCAATAATCCACTTTTATTTTGATTGATTCAAGGAGGCCTTTTCCTAGATCTACTTCCACGCAAATTGCATGTTCTATTTAGGCTCACATCTGTCTATGTATTTCCCAATTGTGTTTCCTATTGCTTTAACTGAATCGTCTCCACAGTAGTGGAGAGGTAGATGCAGCAGTCTTACCCATACTAGAACAACATTTGGGACATCCATTTATGGGTCAAAGTCTGTTGTCCATCTGTTCAACTACAGTCCCCTTGTATCCATAAAATAAGGGTTGTTCCTGAATATCAAATCACGATCCTCTTTGGTTTCGAAATGAAAAGTGTAGTACCCTCTACAACGGAATATGATTAAGATCTTCCCAGGCGGACCAGTTTCTTTCTACCCACTTTTGCAGAATTTTGGGTGATGGCCACAACCCAATAAACTACCCTACTAACCCCTGTTCTCCAAGAGAGAGCGTTGCTTGTCTTGGAAGTGCTGGGGGAAGAGATATTTTTGGGATTTATTCCATTCTTTTAATGAACTTTGACACTGACAGTCTATTCTTTGCTGGACCCATTGCAGAGATGAGGTACGCAAAGGCTTTTTCTGTTACTTCTGCATCTTGTTGGTGATCTGTGGGATGTAGATCTTTCTCTCCTGGTGGATCCATATTTTTCAAACTCTAGCAGCTGGAGGTCGCTGAGGGCCACTACAATCTAAGGCAATGTCTGCCTATCAAAAACTGTAGTTGCGATCTCTCCTTCTTTCTACTGATCTAACCTCAGCAGCAAGGGCCACTATGGCGCAGCGAATGCTGCTTCACTTTGGTTGTTGTAGCAGCAGCTAGGGCTGCATGCTCTCCTCAACTACTCTCCTTTCCATCACTAAAAAAAAAAAACCTAATAAAATTTAGAAAAATAAATCAATTTTTAATAATCTAATAAACTGAATATTTTAACTATTACTTATTTTATTTTATTTTTATGCAATGATATATTTTATAATTAATTTTTATAATGTACTATTTACTATTTAGTGTCAGTATCCTTTACTCATAAAGGGTGTGTGAACAATGACTTTTCCCAAGACCTACGACATTCCATATCTAAATTATCTGCATTTGTATGTTGGATCACATCAAAGGAGATTCATATGGCTAGCATTCCACGGTGGTGTCAAGAGATAGTTGAAATTGTTTATATGTTTGAGAAGGAATTATCGACAATTTTCATGGACTTGAGGATTCGTCTTCTAATTCACCTAGTAGATGAGGTTGAATTAGTTTGGGTGGTTTATTATCATTGTATGTTCTTCTTAGAGAGGTACAAGAATAAATTGAATGGTTTTGGTGGACAAAGGAAAAAACCCAAGGGGTCTATGAAAAAGGGGTATATATCATATGAGTATTTCTACTATGCGAGTGGGTACATCAAGTAGATTGACAACACACTAGGTGAAAAAATTTGTGACGACAAAAGGGATGAAGAAAAAAGAGAAGGGGAGCTTCTCAAAATGAATGGAAAGAGGTGCATGATAAAGAGAAAGTGACTTATCATTTTCCAAATTTATACACAATAACTATTCTCATACGTATTATATATGTTGGTTTTATTTCATCAGTGAATTCAGAGATTGAAGCCATCAACAAATTCATTCTTTACAATATGGAAGTGAAACAACTGTGGGTCACATTGTATGAGCAGAAGAGGATGAAATGAGACAGTGACAAGAAATAATTCAAATAGTTGAATGGTAGAAGTGTACATTATCTTAATCATTTAAAAGAAAATATGCTAATGGCATGCCCTAATGGTTGGGTTGTTGATCAAATCAAAGAGAAATACGGTGCATCTGGTCATTACCCGCGTGCTGAAGCAGATGCGTTAAACATAGGGATTGGGTGCAGTAACTCTGTAATTATAATCTCTTTTAATACATTTTTAACTTCATGTTGCAACTTAATTATAACATCTATATATATTTTATATTTTTAATTATGTTTAGGTTATTAGACACATGACACTGTTATTTTTTCACTTTTTATAGGTGCATTTGTTACCATCTATGTGGGTATATGGACATCATTTTCAAACAGAGGATGTCGATGATGGATGCATGACACAAGATTGTGGAGTGGAAGTCATGTTCGACCAATCTAATCATGCTATCCACCGCAATCAAAACCTGATGCAAGTGACATTAGGTTACATTGGAAATATACAAGAGATCATTCAAGTGGACTTCTCTTAGTTCCAATGTGTTATTTTTAGGTGCAAGTGGTGGGACACCTTTGATCAAAATAATGTAAAGGAAGATCGTGATAGTGGGTTGATATCTATCAACTCTAGAAAGATGTGGCATGAAGCTAGGGAGCCTTATGTTTTCCCAAAACACTACAACTAGGTGTTTTTTTACCCATATGTGTTGGATAGGAATTGATGGTTCGTATTAAGACACAACCCTAGATCAAAACATATTTTTGAGAACATTATTGTCATGCCAAGTGAGGACGATAACTAGGGTGATGACAACAAATATTGATATATACTTGTGTTTTTTCATCATTTATACTATTGTTGAATGTTTTTGTTTTCTTTATTTTGCTAATTATGTTATGTTTTATTAGCCTTGTTGGCATTTTATATAATTGGTAAGGTTCACAAACGTTTTTACACATTTTTTATAGTGGAAACATTTTTACACTTAAAACTAAGTATTTCCAATTGTGTACAATATTTATGATTATAAGGATTCAAGGTCACAATCCTTGTCAAATAGGAAAATGAGAATAATATAATAAAAATGAGAAAATATTGAATTGAGAAACAACATTGAAGACTTGTTCTCGATTTAGATACTTATTGGTTTATTAATCAAGTCACATGTTTTTTCTTCTTGTTTAGTTCAAAATGAATATAAATCATGTAGTGGTAACTCTATGAGGACTTTAAAAATGAAAAAAATTGTGTATTAATATGCAAGATTAAATTCTTGACATGAGAGGTAAAGTCATGTTTACTATATTCAAATTAAAGTTCTTGCAACATTATGTAAACTAAAAGGAGGTCTTACACATGTATAAAATGTTGATTGCATCTTTTTATGGACCATAAGAGAAACAAGTGGGCTTACATGGATGCATGAGGGGTTTTGATTTTTTATCCATGGATAATGGAACAATTTAGACTTTTCTTTTCAATGGAAATTATAAATAAAAGTTGAATTAATAAATATTTATGGCTAAGAATTAAATGATAAATAATGTGATGGTGATTAAGAGGCATTTCTTTGACTTTCTAATAGACTTGGTGATGCATTTTTTTTCTTATTTAGATTATGTAAAATAAATATCTATTTTTATGTATTTATAAGTAAATTATTTAAAGTAGACATGCCTTTATCATTGTGAACATGATGTACTATTAGCTAGGATAAATATGAAAACTTGAATTTTGGTGACTATATAGTGATAAGTATGTGGAAAAATAATATTTCTTGAATTGTTGATTAAGAAATAATCAAATATATTATTTTTCAAAAGTTTAAATCTAATATAGTATGATTTTGTATTATTTAACTCATATTTACTATTAAAAAGAGTTAAAATCTAAACCAATACAATAACAAATAAATAACCAAAATAGCGCCAAAATGATATATCTTTATTACTAGAAAAAATTTCAATTGTCTCTTTAAGGGAGAACTTCCAATAGAGGAAATCCCTAACTGCAATTAACTTCACAAGTCTTGGTTTATATTTCTTGATCCTCATCTTTAGAGAGAGAAATTTCTAATTTAAATTGATAAGAGTTGCTATAAATATTAAATTTAAATTTCTTGAAAATCTCATAACTTTAGTGATAAATTAAATTTTATAAAAATAGATTTTTGTAAGTTATATTAAATCTAAATTAATTATAGAAATTTTGACTTAAGTTTTTAAAATTTAACAATATATTGAATTTTATAAACCAATATAGATCCATATTAACAATGGATTGACCAAGAGTTGAGAGGGATCAAATCTTGTTATGTGAAAACCTTTTCTTAGAATGTAAAACTTGAAAAGATATGTACATGTCAAAAGATTTAATCTTTTGTAATGATTGATAAATTTGTGATTAAAATGGATCTATAGTATTGGTTTTCTATCTCTATATATAGGTTAACCATAGTGTATTTTTTCATTGTTTATATTGTATTTTTTAATAGTTTTTTATTATTATTATTTATATTAAAAATTGAATGAGTTACACATTATCATCTTATTAAGAACTAAATTGATTATTTTACCTTAAATAATTTTTTCCTTGTGAGTATTGAAATAATTTAATAACTAAGTTAGAATCAATATGAATGAACTATCTAAGTAATAGAAAAATATTTATCATAATTTTACAATCATAGTTTCTAATCCAGGTGTAGATTGGCGGCCACCGACATACTCCACCTGGAGCTTCAATCGGTTTCATCAGTTTCCTTGATTATAGCACAATTTACTATTTTTAGCAATTTTTCGGTTCTTGAAATTACGGAGCTATTTTGACCCCCTAAATGGTGTTTTTTAAAGTCTTATTGCCACAACACTTGTATTACTCACAGAGACCATTCTAACCAAATGGAGATAATATGACCAATTTATGAACCTAGGAAGTTGGCTGCCAAACTAACTCCAACGAGTCCCACAAACTCTTGGTTTTCCATCTCCTAAGGTTAGGGTTTTGATTGTTTATGGTTTCTCTTTGTTGTTCAATCATAAAAATTCCCTTGAGTTTCATTGTAACATAGTGTGGAGGCATGTAGCCACCACATCTCTTCTATAGATAAGCTACCATCACCCAAGCAAATTTATTTCCATTTAGTATGTAAGCAGCTTTTAGTTCTTTGATATTAATAAAATGAAGATGTATTTATGTTGCATATATGTGTTTCTATTTATATTTTTAATACATTTCATTCCTGCATAAGTATGAATCAATTTCAACCATACAAAACTTTGTAATTTATTAAAATATCTTTGTATTTTTTTTTAAGTAAGTCATTTTGCATGCAATTTCATATATAAAATTTTGATATAAGTTCACCAATACATAATATATAATAAATATTATTTCATAAAAATAAACATCATAATGATGAACATCTAACAAACATAAACATCATCTAAGATACACATTCAAATTCACTTCCATCATCTAATTATATACACCTCTAACACATATAAATGTCATTAACTAACACGCAAATATAATACTCTAATAGGACATCATCATCACATCTAACAAAACACAAAAATTCTAATCTAACATCATCACCACACACATCCTCAAATTAATATACATCTCGTGTCAGATAACTGTTATCACATACACATCTAACTGTAAGAACATTAAATGAACATATCTAACATCATCCAACAACATACAGATCAACACCAACACATAAATTAAGTACATAAACATGAACAAAAAAATGCAATATATATATATAGATATACAAAAACAATTCAAATAACTACATCAAGTCAAATAATTGCAATCAAATATCTGATACAACAGACATAGTAGTGTCATTTTGATCTACAACAGAAGACGATGGATGGTCATCTATTTCCTCAACATCTATCAAACTCTAAGGTGGAGGAGGAGTTGGCTCGTCTGCAGTAAAAGACGATGGACGGTCAACTACTTCCTCAAATTTTGTCAAACTCTGAGGTGGAGGAGGAGGTGGATGATTTTCTCTGTTAGGAGAAACATAAGGAGCATCCTTTAGCTCTATCACATGATCATCAAATGAATGACGAGGAGGTGTACTACCAGAAGGATCACCAACACCCTAACCATGATCCAATGGGATAGTACTACTAGAAGCGTCATGATCACCACCTTCATCATCATGATCTGACAAGGTAGCATTGCATGAAGGCTCATCTAACATATATGTCATTTCATGACCTGCATCCCTCATTGTTGTCAGTAGCCTACTAGCTCTGATGATATGATGAATAAGAGTCATCATCTCACATGGACAATCCCTTAACCCTATCCACGAACCTAGGATTTGCACTGATGTCTTGAGCCCTCGCCAATCTGACTCCCTTCTCAACCAAAACTCTAAACAATCTATCACAATATTCCATCCTTAATCTTATACCAGCTGTTATACTAGCCCTATGGGCTTGGATTCCCACACCCCCCCTGAGGATGTGCCTCACCCTCTTGGGCCTTGCTCATCTCCTCATCTTCTCCCTCCGATTGGGGAGGAGGCATGTCCCCAAGGAATTTCTTTATATCTACAAAATATATAGTACACAACAATAATTAGACAATTTCATTAAACAATTTAATAAAACAAGTTAAAGAACGTGCTAGAATAAATTTTATTCTGATTAATTAAAACAATAAAATGAAACTAGATTAATTTAAAGAAAACACTAATATTACCTCTAGCTACAGGTTCAGCCGATGTGAATAAGATGTTGGGACACTATTTCCAATCAATACCCATGTACAGAAACGATCACAAGATAAACACATGGTCATCCTCACTGGAAAGTAGCACTAGTGCCTAGGCAAAAATCCTTGATGGATACTCTGATAGGCCCCTCTTGGGCATCATTTGACCCCACATGTGCATCCAAACCTCAGTCACTGGCCTAGGAGGGCAACGATAAAATGTATCTGTCATCTCTAGAAACTTCTCAAATAATAAACCAAAAATATCTTAAATAAAAGGGAAGCATGTCTTCCCATGTATCATTACATAACATCTATCTAAAGCCATACAAACTGCCTCAAAAAAATGGAAGACCATATAATACATCATAGTGCCTAAATCAAAGAATCAACATAACACAAAAGAGGGTAACTAAATGTGTTACCCATCACTATTAAAGTGTGCAATGGTGATGGCTAATAATGAGAGATGCCTAACCTCTTATGCAACAAAAGAAGAAATCCACTTCCCTCTCTAGGGCCTCCCATGGTCAGACCATATTGTATTGGTCTGCCATTTGCTCCTACTCCTGTTGTTGCTTCCTCTACCAACATCTCTTTTACATGACTGACATATAAAACACATCATCCTCATATATAAAATAAAAATTCTTTTTACTAAATGAAAAATGTTTTTATAAATATGGAAACATAACTTTCAATTAAAAAAAAAAAAAAAAAAATCTCTAGTGCACCAAAAAAAAGTAATGCGTCGACTTTGGTGTGTTATCAAACACAACTGCACTAGATACAGTGCACACATATGTATGATGCATCGTTGTTATTTCACATATTTAAATATTCATTGTGATGTATATCAAACTTATGCACTAGTGCGCACGTATAACCTTTTCGCACTGGTACAGAACGTTCAGGTTATCGAACGCACCAAGCTATATTTTTTAATATTATTTTTGCAGTGCGTTTGGTAAATATAAACTAACTAGGATTAACCTAAAAATGTAGGCATCGAAGTACAATTTATAGCTTTTCCCATCGCGTTTTCATTTACAAAATGCACCACAAAAATACCGGTGCATTAGGTTCACTCACCGAACTACAATGCACCCTATAAATTTATAGGGTGCACCACTATCGAGGTGAGCCAAAGTTGTTGATCGCACCATGTAGGGAAAAAAAATTAAAAAATAGTGAATTTTTTGAGCTGATTTGCAATTCTAATCTACTAAAAAATTAAATTAGAGGGAAACATAAACATTACCTAGACATTTTCTCATTGAGGAGGCATTATTGACACGTAATTGAGAAAAGCAAATTTCACCATCGTTTGAGAAAATTGAAAAGCTACACACTGAGCATGGTAAGGAAGGATGGTGAGAAAGAGAAGTACCAACATCAGGGTGTTGGCATTATGATATAGGACCATGTTTTCCTTGGTGGCAACTCACTAAGATGAAAGATCACAGTGCAACAGGTCAAAGAATGAAGAAAGAGAGGTATACGCAGATTCACCTTGTCCAAGTTGCGTATACATGAATGTTTACTGAACAAAAGGAGCATATATGTACACACGCACTTTCACAAAAGAAAAAGCGTGTGTGTCTTAGAAAAACAAAGTTTTTGGTCCAAGGTATTTGAACGAAGGTAATTGGTCCAAGGTATTTGGTCCAAGGTATTGGTCCTAAGTAATTTTGGTCCATGGTATTGAAAAAGGCCTAAAACTATATAAGGAGGAGAAGATCATTAGGCCAAGTGTGCAAATATTTGAATATCTTACGAGGTGTTGGATCATATATGCAGGTTAATGAGCATCTGATGGTTTTCCTGATCTGATCTAAGGAGGCATCTATATGGTTGATGAAGGTTGATGGACCGGGGTCATAAAGGCTTAAAAGTATTATCATTATGTGGTTTGATCTTGAACAGTCTAGATCTGAATACCGACGCATGTTTATTTTGTAAATGTGATGATCTGGGTACAACTGAAGTCTGGAATAGTTGTGATGTTTTAAGTTAGCATTTACAGATCTGTACGCAGGTTCTCTTTAGTAAAAGAGCGTATACACGTTGGTTCAGCATATCAAAGTAGTGTATACAACATAAATTGGAATTTGCATATATACTTGTTGGTTCCCTTTACATAAAAGTGCATATATACACTAGTTTGACACATGGAAGTAGCGTATACCTTATGAAGCATGATGTTTAAAGTTTCAGTTGTTTCTATTTGCTGTTGTAGAGTTCTGGATTCTGCTTTGTGTTCTGGTGACTATATTCTGGTAACAAGTTTTTGAATGACCAGATTGATTGATTGTGATTTACTTCAGTGATGACGGGTTGTCAATGATTGAAATATTCAATTGTGGTTGCTTCAGAAAGTGATGATTGAGTTTTAGTGATTGGTTGATGCATATGCATTTGATGGTTGTATTGCAATTATGATTTTCTGAGTTTCTATGTTGTTGATGGGTCCAATATGAAAAATGGATGAAATGTGGCCTTCAGATTGTGGTGTTATGTTCCAGGAGTATCCAGTCTGAAAATTCATGAAACGTGGTCCCTGGTGGAAGAGTGGAGTTTTCTATAGGCTTGCACCTACGTACTAGCAAACATATTGGCTAGTACAAGAGATAGGGGGTTGTAGCTCCCTTCTAGTAGTAGCTAGAGAATGAGAGAAGGTTGTAGCCTTCTGCAGGTGGGTGCCTGCGTACTAGTATGATTCTGCACCAATACAAGATTCTAAACAGATTTTTTTATTATTAAAAGAAGACAGAGACGACAGCAGCAGATGGTTTTTACCCACATTGGGTTTCCACCTTATATCTTGGTATTCATGTGTGTTTCTTATGTGTGATGCTTTATTGTAATTTTACTGCACTGTCTAATAAATCTCTGATATACTGGTTTAAGCTCAATACATGATAAATTGTTTATATCAAAAGTTCTCTGCATATACGTTGGTTGCTTTAAGTATAGTCACGTGTACATGCTAGTTCACTTCGATGAAGTAGCGTATATATAAATCTGTTTGGGAAATAAAATTATAGATATGATAATATTGATTCACCCCCCTCTCAGTATTATATCCAACAATTGGTATCATAGCAGGTCCTTCAGAAGAAGCTTGATCGCTTGAAGGGAGATCCATCAACATGACTATTCAAGAAAGCATGGGATCCATCAGACCGCTAATGTTCAATGGGAGCAACTTTGTTTATTAGAAAATAAGAACCACAACCTATCTACAATCACTTGGAACGGATGTTTGGGAAATTGTGGAAGGAGGATATACATTTCCAACAACAATTTCTACATATAGGACAAGTAAAAAGAAATATGAAACCAATGCCAAAGTTGTCAATACTTTATTGGGAATTCTGTCACAATCAAAGTTTATCAAAGTCATGCAGCTCAAATCAGCCAAAGAAATATGGGACAAAATAATTCTAAGCTACAAAGGAGACTCTTAGGTAAAACATGTTAAGCTTCAAACTCCCAAAATTCAGTATGAAGCTCTTAAGATGCATAGCGATGAAAGCATAGCTAGTTACTTCCTACGTATAGATGAGGTTGTCAATTGTATGAAGAATCTGGGTGAAGAAATTAAGGAAATTACCTTAGTTGAGAAATTTTTGAGATCCTTGTCTGCTAAATTTGAATCCAAAGTGTCTGCCATAGAAGAAAAACAGGATCTGCAAAATATCACCATGATGCAACTTCACAGAATCCTAACTACCATTGAGATGAGAAAAAGAGGACCATCGGATATGAGAGAAGCCACATTCAAAGCTTTAGAAAAAGGAAAGGAATAACATAGTCAATCAAGACATATTTTAGATGAAGAAGATGATGTAAACTTTGTTAAAAAGCTTCAATGGGGTTCTGGAAGGTTTAAAGGTAAGTTACCCTTCAAATGCTTTTGTTGTGGCAGAGTTGGTCATTACACTGCCAAATGTCCTCATAAAGATGAATTTGAAAAAAGGAAATGAATATGCAAAAGGGAATATAAAACAAGTTTTGAATAAAAGGAGTTATTATACTCATGAAGATAGTGATGGTTTATCTAATAGCGATGAGGATGAAACTAGATAAGATTACAGACTTCTCATGGCTTATGACAATGATAATTTTTGGGATGCTTTAGAAGAGGAAGACCTTCATGAAGAAGTATCTAAACTCAAAATCTATTTAGAAGAAAAGAATATGATTATAGATACATTATCATACTAACTTGATGAAAAATAAAAACACAATGAAAAACTAGAATGTGAAATTGTGGGTCTAAGAAAGGATCTTGAGAAAACAAAATTTCTCAATCCTAGATTTGCTAAAGGATCAGAAAATGTAAATGAAATTATCAAATTTCAGCGTTCTCCTCTGATAAAGATAGGTTTTGGATATATTGAAGAAGCATCTCAGTTGCAGAAGTCGTCAACCTCCACTAAAAGTTATCTTGATGCAGCAAAGACTAGTGAACAGTATGACAATAGTCAACAAAGGCATAAAGCAGATCACCAAGTAAATCAGACTCAATATACTCCAAGGAAGAATAGAAGCGACAACCAACCTCAAGTAAATCATACTCAATTTTCTCCAAAGATGAATATCAATAGAAACTACAATCACCAGGTCAATAGATTTGATAATCACAGAACTTCTTTAATGGGCAATGTTTTTCATGTCATAATTTTGGACACAAAGTTGCCCAATGTGTTTTGTACAAAACCATCATGACTAGAGAAGCACGGAATTAAAGGAATGTAACAGGGATCAAGAAAAGTTCCTATAATAACTTTTCTCTTCTTGAAAATGAAATAGAATGCTCAATCTATAACAACTTTGGTCATGAAGAATCTGAATGCAAGAGAAAATTTCGGCAAACATCTCAAAAGAAGCAAACTCCATTAAATCCCAAGGTATGGATAAGGAAATAATCTCAAACAAAAAGATATGGTATAGCCTTGTATGCAAAAGGACAAGATAATCAGTGGTACATCGATAGTGGATGCTCAAAACACATGACAAGTGACAAAGAAAAACTTCACTCATATAATTCCTTAGAAAAGGAAAAGAATGTCTCATTTGGAAATGACACTCCTGTTGTCATAAAAGGTAAAGGCTCTATTTTCTTGAAAGAAAAGGTTAAAGTTGGATATGTTATGTACATAGACAGCTTAAAGCATAACCTGTTGAGTGTCAGTCAAATGTGTGATCAAGGAATTGAAGTGGTGTTTCAATCAAATGGATGTGTTGTTCGTTAGCTTAATACAGGAGAGACTGTGATCAAAGGTACAAGAACTCCAAACAAATTATACATACTCAAGGGAGGACCAGTGCTATCTAAGCAAAAATGATGAAAATTGGTTGTGGCATAGAAGATTAGGACATCTAAGCTTTTCTCAAATAAGAAAAGCATGCAAATTCAAGGGGGTTCGTGATCTTCCGGATATCAGCATCCCAGAAAATACAATATGCAAACCATGTCAAATTGGCAAGCAACCCAGAGTTCACTTCATGGAAAAGGAAGGGTCATCTAGTAAGCCTCTTGAACTTGTCCATACTGATTTATGTGGACCATCAAGGAAAAAGTCACCTCGTGGAGAATAATACTTTATTTTGTTCATTGATGATTTTTCCATAATGTGTTGGATAGGTCTTCTAAAGCATAAAGATGAAGCATTTGAAAAGTTCCAAGCCTTCAAAGCTTTGGTTGAAAATGAATCAGATCGAAAAATCAAATGCCTTAGATCTGATAGAGTTGCCAAGGGGTAGCTTTACATCTTTCACTGATTTGGCTAACATTTTCCTAAGCCATTTCCAGTTACCTGTCTGTTATGATGCCGAAACTGAACTTCTGGCCAATTTCCGTCAAGATACGACAACTCACATCTCTAATCATATTCAGGAATGGAGACAAAAAAAGAAGCTCATTAAATCCGGAATTCCTCCTAAATACCGTCTTGAATGGTTCTTGAAACCGTTACAACCTGAGATCTCCAAGGATGTCTCTTTGTCTAGAGTCTATTCTGAAGAGAAAGCTATTTTTCGGGTCCAACAGTTAGAATAGATTTATTCTCAGTCTAGGATCCTTCAGAAAATCTTGCCTGGTGCTCCTGGGGCTAAGCTTGATATAGCCAAATCGAAGCCAGGTCCCCATGTGGATGGTATTGTTGAATCGATTGATACGAATGCGGTGAACCTTCTGAGCCAATTGTAGCAGTTGTCTATACAAACTACCTCTTCCAATCAGGCTGCACCATCTACTACTCCACCTTCTCAACCTTCTTCTGTAAATGTCATTCAGGCTTATAACCCCAAAGGAAAATCAAAATTCCAATGGGAAGAAGAAGGGATGAGGTAAAAAGAAGAATCAAGATGGGAAGGGTAATGCGAATAAGCTCGGCAATAATGCTAATGAGGGTGGAAAAGAGTCTAAGAAGAAAGTTAAGTTTCCATGCAAGCTATGCAGTGGGGACCATTTGACTCATCTCTGCCCAAAAATTCAAGATGCTTAGCGCTTGTTAGTGCAACAAGGGTCTTCTAGCTCCCAGGTTGTCTTAACTAACCCTTTCCACCAAAGGCAACAGTTGCTTGCTGGCGCGAATTCAAACCCTGGCACCTCTGCAGGGGCCAACCAAGAGGGGGACCATTCCTCAATGTTTTCATTATGGGTTCTCACGTCAATGTGGCACATGGTCACATGATTATGGTGAAGTTGAAACATCCAGGGATCAAACTATTCCTGGAACTACGGATCCACTTCATATCGAGAGACCCTCTGTTGAGTCTATACCTCGGATACCGAAAGGTTTCGCCAAATGCGCGACTATCAATCCTAATGCTAGGGTAGCTCAAAATTACTCCATTGTGGAGCATCTAGCTCAAAGTCCATGTGGTATGTCTGCTTTAGAGGTACTCTAGTCATGTCCAGCTCAACAAAGTGCTTTGCTTTCAGCGACAGGGGTAGTTAATCCAAATAATTCCTTAGTGCTCACTTTTGACATGCTCAATGTAAAAAAGAGACTCCCTCATCATTTGGCTTTTCAAATAAAATCTACTTACCAGAAAACTAACATTTTTCAAACCACTATTGATGAAGAAGCTTCCACGTGTGTCATGTCGATGTCATGTTGGAAGGCCATTGGATCACCTTCGGTTGTTCCTTAACCTACACTCTTGACAACATTTGATGGTCATTATCATAGGCCACACAGGATTATCCTAACCTTTCCTATATGTGTTAGAGGGAAGGTCGTTAACATTGAAGTAGAAATCGTTGATGCCAACCTAGATTGCAATCTCCTCTTAGGACGAAATTGGATTTATGAAATGGATGCTATTGTTTCGACTCTATTTCGAGTCCTTTGTTTTCCTCATGAGGGGAAAATTGTTAAGGTTGATCAATTAGATTATTCTCCAGTTGACCCTCAAGAAAATTCAGATTCTACTGTTCCATTGGTGGATAACCCTCGTCAACCTATCGAGAATCTAGGAGTTGGGATGTATTCTTCATTGATGGGTACATTTGATTTTCCCGCTCCCATAGCTAGAATCAATGTTATTTCATCCTCTAAAGAGTCTTCATGGGAAGAGTTCTTACAGACTCGTTATTTTTTAGACCCTTGGACCTTGCCTTCACCTACTACCACATTAGATGAAGGACAAGTGGGTGGAATGGCATTCCCCGTGTCTACAACAGAGCTTAGATATCAGTCTATCATGAACTCTGCAGATGACCATCCTACTCCTTTTTTAGAGCAAGAGTTAGATGGTGATGTGGACCCAGCTTGGACCCTTGACTCTACTTCTGCTATGGATTGCTTAGATACGGTTTTACCATCGGAGGAAGCAATCTTAGAAGCAATGATGGGTGTAGATCGACCTTGGGAAGACTTACACCATCATTCATATTTTCTTCCCCCATTGCGAGAAGTCGAGTCTAGGTTTTCCAATCTGCTTAATAGCGATGTTGGTACGGTTTCGAACCCTTTGGCTCCAGCACACATTCGTGCTGAAGGTAACATGTTGATCATTTCAAAAACAGTAATAATAAACATCTATAGAAACCCTAACATGACAAAAAATGTCTTCATCGGAGTCGATTGTCCCCTTGAGGAGATTCAAATTTACACTGACCTCTTCAAAGAGTTTCAAGATGTATTTTCTTGGTCTTATGAAGAAATTCCTGCTATTAACCCATCCATTGTTCAGCATGAGATTAAGACGTATGAAAACGCTAAGCTGATTCGTCAGAAGCTTCATCCAGTCAATCCTAGGAAAGCAGCAGTTATTAAAGCTGAAGTAGAAAAGCTGCTCAAGGTGGGTTTCATATACCCCATTCCCCTAACGAATTGGGTTTCTAATCTAGTCCCAGTTGATAAAAAACAAGGAACGATCCCTGTATGCATTGAATTTATGGATTTGAAAAAATCTTCTCTGACAGATAATTACCCCACACCGTTTATTGATCGGCTAGTTGATGAATGTGTGGTAATGAGATTTTTTCTTTCATGGATGGATTCTCCCGTTATAATCAAATATTTGTCTGTCTAGAAGACCAGCATAAGACAACTTTCATATGTCACTGCGGTACATTTGCGTACAAAAAGATGCCTTTTGGTCTTAAAAATGCTGGAGCGATGTTTTATCAAGTCATGTCATACACTTTCCACGACATCAAGCATGCCATCAAAGCATACTTAGATTATTTAGCTGCTCATTCTCGAAAGAGAATCGATCATCCTGGTCACCTTCGATAGGTTTTTGAATGATGTCGTTTTTACAAGATCTGATTGAATCCAAATAAATGCATTTTTGTGGTTACATCAGGTCAATTGTTAGGGTTCATTGTGTCAACTGAAGGGATTCAAGTTGATCCCTTCAAGCTGGAGGCAATAGTTCAATTGCCTCCCTTGTCCTCCGTCCGACAACTTCAGGGGAAGGAAAATTTATTAAGATGATTTATAGTGAACTATGCTGAGATAACTAAAGGGTTTATGCATTTGCTCTGGAAAGGAGTTCCATTTCTATGGAACTACTTTGTGCAACGATATTTTGATGCCTTGAAGCAAGCATTGATCTCTGCCCCGCTTTTTGAGTCCACTGAATTATGGTAGATATTTCCTTTTATATATTGCAGCTGTAGAATCAACCATAGGTATGGTTCTAGTTCAGGAAGATGATGCTCTCACGGAGCATGTCATTTACTACTTGAGTCGAGGCTTCGTAGGGCCTGAACTACGCTATTATCCGGTTGAGAAATTGGCCTTGGCAGCTGTCCATGTTGTCTAGTAGCTTCGCCATTACATTCTGCTACACAAAACATTTGTCTTAGCGGTGGTCAATCCTTTCCAATGTGTCCTCAGTAGGTGAGTGATTGGGGGCAAATACAATCAATGGATTGTTATTTTACAAGAATTCGATCTCGAGTTGTTGTTGGCCAAGTCTAAGAAATCATTGGTTTTTGCAGAATTAATTTCCAAGATGCCTTGTGGAGAGGATATTGTTTATGAGGAAAGTTTTCCCGATGAACATATGTTCCTCATCTCTTCACAATATCCTTGGTATGGAGATATCATAATCTATCTCTAGACTTTGAAGTTTCCTCCTGCTGCCTCCAAGGATGAACGTCGAAAATTACGTCACCTGGCTAAGAACTATGTGATCATTGGTGATACATTATATTGCCAAGGGGTTGATTCAATCCTTAGGCATTTTTTAACCTTAGAGGAAGCAGAGTCTCTACTTAATGATTGCCATAATGGAGCTTGTGGTGGTCATCTTTCAGGGCTTGCTACAGCCTAAAAAATCTTGCTTGCTGACTACTTTTGGCCTTCGCTTTTCAAAAATTGTATTGAAGTGGTCAAACATTGCCACCCTTGTCAAGTCTATACTCAGAAGATGCGCACACATCCAGCTCCTCTCTTCCTTATTGTCATTTTTAGTCCTTTTACGAAGTGGGGTATTGATTTTACTATTTGTGATCCACCTTTAGCAGCGAATCACAAGTACATTATTGTGGCCGTAGACTACTTTACGAAGTGGGCTGAGGCCATGCCCATTTATAAAAATGATAGTGAAACAACAGAATTGTTCCTCTTCAATCAGATTATTTCATGGTTCGGTATCCCGAGAGAGATTGTCACTGATCATGGTAGTCATTTCCAGAACCAATTGATGTCCGAATTGGCTCTTAAATTGGGCTTCCAGTAGGAGCATTCGTCTCTATATTACCTTCAGGCCAATGGCCAAGTATAAGTCGTGAATAAGTCCCTCAAGACGATCCTACAAAGGATAATTGATAAAAATCGCTCCAATTGGCATCTCATGTTGTATCCGGCTCTCTAGGCTTACCGAACTTCGGTAAAGACTGCTACTGGTTTTACACCTTTTTAGTTAGTTTACGGGCTGGAATCTATCTTTCCCGTTGAATGCGAAATTCCATCTCTTAAGCTAACTTTTGAGCTCCTTCTAGATACCTCTAGTCTCGAGGAGTGCCTCCTTCATTTGGAACATCTCGATGAGTAGCATCGAGATGACACCACAATCAATGAGGCTCATAAGAAAATGGTTAAAACTCAGTATGATAGAGCTGTCTGTCCTCGAGTCTTTTCTGAAGGCGACCTTGTCTTGGTCTATGACCAAGATAAAGTCACCTTGGGGGTAGGCAAATTCAAGTCTATGTGGTATGATCCCTTTATAGTGAAATCAGTTTTAGAAAAAGGGGCTTATGAATTAGTCAATTTTGAAGGGAACAAGTTAGCAGAGCCCCAAAACGGGCTCTACTTTAAGAAGTACTTTGCCTAGGTTACGACGAGCAATGGATTCTTTGTATATTTTGTATTTTTGTACATATCGTATCGGGAATTTTCATGATATCGAGACATTTTGATCTGCTTTGGCAGGTGTTGATGGATGACTTGGTCTATTTTGGATTCGTTGATGGTGCTAGTCGGCATACTGGGAACCTCGCTTCCGCAGCTTGGGTGATCTACTATCTAACTAGTCAGTTGATATTGTCAAGGGGAGTATGCATTGGTCCTGCATTAAATAATATGGTTGAGTATACTGCCATTATTAATCTACTATCCGAATCTATTTATTATAGAATTGATTTGTTAGTAGTTAGTAGTGTATCTTGATTCACAGTTGATAGTGTCTCAATTAAATAACATTTATCAGGTTAGGGATTTGTTGAAGCCCCGAAAATCGGGTCTACAACAAGAGGGATAACCACCTGGTCCAGACCTTGAAAGCAGCTCCATTTCCGTTTGGGATAGTGGCTCCGACTGGGGGTAATGGGATCAGTTTCCCAATTTGTTTATGATGAGATTAGGGGAGTGATGTTTTATTTTCTAACGGTTTATAAAGAGAATTCTTTAATCTAAATCTAGTCTAACATATGCAATTTTATTCTAATGAAAGGAAACATCTAATTCTAAAACTATCCCAGGATTAACTCTTTACTTATGCAATCTAAAACAGTTTCCAACAGTAATCGATAATAAAGATCATTCAATTACTACGAGAAAAAAAATCCATTTAAAAATGAATTGTTTCGTATAAGAAATTAGCCAAAACAATTATGATAACCATATCACATGATAAGTCATTCATACACTTAGCATAAAAAGAATAGCTACCATTGTACAAAAGTGAAAAAATGATAACTGGACATTCAAGATTTCATATATAAACAACTGAAAATAACATATCACTTGGAGCACAAGCAAAAATTATTAAGAGATAAAAGTACCATTGATAATAGGTCCTGCTCATGAGCTTTGGCGATTTAGATTTATCTTCAAATAATTCAATATCCACTAAGAGTACAGAAGTGAATTTCAGTAGCAGACATTAAACATAGATATAAATAAATAGCGTTCCATTCATTTATCAAAACCTCCCCAGAGAGGGAAAAAGTTCATGTTCTAAAGAATTGTTTTTGACAAATTTCTGGACCCTTCTCTAATGCAATGAGAAGGGTTAAAATACTACTGACTAAAGACTAAAAATAGTTATTACAAAAATGTAGGAGGAGGTTTAAATGACCATCCTCATTCAAAGAAAAAATAAATTGAAATTAAACTAAAACTGTATTTATGATCAATTATGCATTTGTTTCCTTAAGTTACAAATGTCTAGCATTGACTTCAGGAGTGTCGGTTGGTCGACCTCAAATTTCAATTGACCTGCGAAAATAGAATCAGCAAGTGTTGGAGCTATCTTCTCGGCGGAGGTTGTGAGGCACTTCAGAGTCATACACTGACTGTGTGGTTTTACCAAATGCTGCCAGTAAGTGTCCCAATTTAACTTTGTTATCCTCTTAATTGACTCTGGTTTTTCTTCTGCTATCTGTTTCCACCTTGTTTGTAGTTGTTGTTTCTGATATTAGATTGGCTTTATGGAGATTTTCATTGATACAGTCAATCATATTGCTTGCCACTTTTTTGCTTCTTTGAGATGTGCATCCCATTTATCAAATAGCATGTCTTTGTGCGATTCATTTATCTTGGGCAATCTTGATTTCTTTCCTTCCTCTAATTCCTACCAATTAAAAAAGTCAAACACTTTCTTATAAATCAAGTCATAATCAAGTCGTAAGTCTATGAATTTATTTGTAATATTGTCGTTTTTCTTGCAGTGGGAATTCCATTGCAATATTCTTTAGCAAAGCATTTCCTATTGTTGCAAGAGTTGGTCGTTCAGGCAAGGGCTTCTGTTACAAATTCTTCAATTTTAGGGTTGTCCTTGTGCAACTCTATTGTGACCTGTAACTTCTGTTCTTTTCTAGCCAGACTGTTTTGATAACCCAACTGCATTTGTTGGAAGTCTTGTTGTAACTTTGCCAATTTCTCCTCTACTTCCCAGCTGACGCTGGCCTGCTGTAGTTGTTGCTGCAAAAATAGGATTTTATCCTCTCTATATTGAAGTAAAATTTGAACTTTAGATGCTTTATCAATTGTAGCAGAAGCATAAGCTCCTGTGATTTGAGAGAGTCTGGTTAGGTTCTCTGATGGATCAGTAGTTGGGTCTTGCCAAAGGACGTCCAAAGGCTCTGCTTCAGGTGAGAGCACACTATCTATTTTCCACTTCTTTCTTTGCCTCCTAACAATAGCTTTGTGCTACAAACTGTAAAACACATCCAGAGGAGGGATCTCCCCTATTTTTAGTATAATTTCATATGAAGGATCTACAGGAATGTGCTCCGTTTCTGGAGTATTAACAACCCCTTCAATTATCATTTCTGTGGTTGTCTGTACTAGATTCCTTGTTGTCTCTATGTTCTGCTCCTCTGTGCTAATCAACTCATTAAAGTTTTCCCATTCCTTCTCTAGATCTATTATCAATGGCTTTGTTGGCTTTGTGATGGGAGTGGGAGTCTCAACCTATTTCAGAGACAAAACTTGCCGCTCGGGGTTCTCCTTGGACTATGTTGTATCTCTGATTGATCCTTCGCTTTTGCTGTGTTTTCTCCCTGACTGTTTAGACCTTTCAGCCGATTCTCTTTCAGACATTGATTTGGATTTTCCTTGTCCCGAGCTTCCACTTATGCTAATGCTGGGAGTGGGATCCCTTATTGGTTCTATACACAATTTGTCCAATGGGACATTTGCCAATCTCCATTCTCTGTAGTGATTAAACTCTTGGAGTTCTGCTCGGCCAAACTGAATTTGGGCCAGATGTAAGATTTATCTCAGTGTGATTTTTTGGTGAAAAACATCGTTGAAGAGATCATCCTCTTTAGTGAACACTTTTATTTTGACTTTCATTGTAAAATTCTTTATAACGTCAAAGGGATCATACTATCTCCCTGGGAACATAGGTAGCTGTAGATACAATATGTTATCTACTTCCTTGAAAGTGTGACCTAAATTGAACAATGCGAAAGCCCCACAAACATAGGGAATTGAGGCCAGATGGCCTTCTTCTTATCCTTGAGTTCTCTACTCATACCCCCAACACCACAGGTCTGGTAGGCTATCTCTCAGGCCATAATTTTGTTAGGAACATACAAAGGAAGCACATGAGGTGAGACAATGCTCCCAAATACCTTAATGTAGGTGAATAATTCTTCCCCAAACCACCTTCTCACAGGGAGAATGTCAATTTCGGCTTCTGGGGAGAATCTTGGGGCATCTGTGTTATATAACATCTTATGAATAGGTAGCATTACTCCATGACAGATTTTATAGAAATGTGGGATGAAATTGGATTCCCACTGTTCTTTATGGTAGACTTGAATAGGTAGTGGGTTCTGTACTATCCATTTCCATCCCATAATGGGAAAATTAGATACAAAACAAATAGCATCCATGACATAGACAACTAGAAAGAAGAGAGGGTAAAAACTCTGAGTAAAGCTTCTTTTAGTTCGATAATTCAGAATAGTAGAAGCTAAATTATCAGACAATATTTGGGCCTAATCTATTATGGTGGAATTGGTGGCCGCATCCAATAAAGGTAACCACTCAGATGAAAACTTATTGATATCAGGCTTTTCGAATAGCCTACACAATATTGCAGTAGCAAAACAATAGGGAGAAGAGAGGGGTCTGGTGGTGTACATACCATTTTTATCCTTCTTTAATGGCTCCTTCTTCACTGACCAATTTTTAGTGCATTCTGCGAAATCCTCGTTCTCTTTGGCGAATTTTTCCATGAGCTATTTGTTATAGCTAGCCTGAGGCTCTGGCAGATGATACACGTGCCTTAAATTTTGTGGGGTAAATGACCCCATGACTTCCTGGTTTCACGTCTTGAATTGCCTGTCAGATATATCAGCATGGTCTATCACCCATTTTACCATATCTATGTAAGGAAGTATCTTCGGCCTTGCTGCGACACGGTGCAAAAACGAGCATGCAAGCTTTGTTAGTGATGCTTCCAATGACCCACAACCATTTGTCGTAACTGTAACCTCCATGACTCTCGGTTTTTCTTCTTCCAGCAGTTGATACATGCCTTCCTAAGTAGATAACCCTGCTTCTCTGGTATAAGTGGTGTCTGTGAATAGTGGAGTCATCTCTAATTTTTTAGATACTGGAGCTTTTCCTTTCTTTCCAATTACGTTCTGCGTACCACTCTGTGTATTGTTCTACGTACTGCTACTGCAAATTCACAAGTAGAGAATGAAGACACATTAAGGAAGATAACGAATAATGATCAATAATAAGGTAACAGGAAAGCCTTTAATTTTAAAATCATATCAAATATATCACCTTGTGTGAGATAGTCCTTTTGACCAAATCTAAATCATTTCTCATAAATAACCATCAATGGATCATTAAGTTGACATTAATGCTCATAACTCAGCATTGAATGATGGGAAATACTTTATCGAACTGTGAGCCCTTAGATCTGCGATAAAGCCATTTTGTGATTTGCTTCACAATATCGCAGATCGCAATATCTCAAAACCTATCTTCGTTACAAGTTGTCTGTTTCATAGTGGAACTGCGAGATGCAATTTTCGAGAGACTTTATCACATTTCGCAATTTCTCGGCATTTGTATTAAGTAGCGGTGCGATATATGGAATTTGTGATATGCGATAAGTTTGTGGGACATGAGATCTTGTTTACATTTTCGAGAGTCTCTTTGAAATGTATGCCCACCGTTACCTTTTGTGACATGATGTTTATCATTAAGAGAACGAGTTTATTAAGACTTAACCTAATACCCAAGACTTTGTGTTTGCGAATGTTCTCCTAGATTTTATGATTATATTACGTTCTTTGTAGAGAAGCTTAATACTTATAATTTTATACACATAAAGCAAGAAAAGATAGGAATCTTAATTTTTTAAAGTCTTGTTTTAATAGCATGTTTTATTAAGAACAAAAGGAAATGTTAAATGCTAAGTTTTTATTTTTTAGAAGGGTCCCCATTTTTAAATGTTGTGACGAACACTTAAAAGGGGGGGTTGTTGATGGCTACAATAGGATCCATGTTTATATCGCCAATATTTGAGAGTGAGGATGTTGCAAAGATCATTTGTTTATATTACTTATTTTCACATTCCACGATCTAATAATTCATTAGTAGATTCTATTGCTAATCAAGCTTTAGATTGGCACATCATTCATTCATCAAGATAAAATCAAACATCAAAAATTTGAAACTGTATATATATATCATAAAACATCCCGAATGTACATAAGTGTGTCCAAAATAATATACAAAAATTGGGACTAAAATGCCCATAATCATGTCCAAACTATCTATGACTCAGCTTAGGATGAGCGACCAAGTGTGTGACTATAGCGTTAGCCACACGCCTAAGAGTCTGAACCCAGTCCCGTGGCATTCCAACCACGCGACGATACATGTCCACAGGGAGATCCTCTACTGCCAGCATTGGTACTCCGTGAGTCAATCTCAATAAGTTCCACTGAATTGTATATAGGACCTGCTCTGTATCGGCAGCCGCCTCTTCGGCACCTCGGCCGCGACGTCCATGCCGTGGGAATCCATCTAGTCGTACTGGCCTAATATCTGGAATATGATCATTACATTAGTAATTTTCATCCCATCAAAAATATTTTTAAGTTCATTTTCATATTTGAAAAACCATAAAAATCTCAAAATCATAAAATCAATAAAATATTTGTTACCTATATCTCCCCATGCTGTGCTTGGTGGTAGTGCTAGATCAAGATCTCCTCAGAAGTCCAAGTCAACATAGGGATAATCATCCACTACAATGATTTGTTGCTCCCTCAAGGAGAAGAAATCGCTATCAAAAGTTGTTCGCGATACGTCCCCACCTCCTAGATGTTTCATCAGTTTGGCCCACTTGCCCATCCATGGATTGCGTAGGCTACTGATCGGAATTGGTACTCTAGGGCGTAGCGCTGGGACCTTCTCGAAAAAGGAGCACAGAATAGTCCCATACCCAAAGTTTTTGGTTTGGCCCTTTTTGATAGATGATAGTTGGCTCTTCAAGTTGGTGAGGAGAGGTGTACACCAATCAAATACTGTGGTGAGATAGTCTACAGTCAAGCTCATGGCAAGTCGTGAAGCCTGGTGTAAGGAGGCTAATCCATTCACTCTGGCTATAGTGAATAGGATGATCCTCAATGAAAAACTCTCTACGTGCTTCACTGGAATCTGGCTTCCAATTTTTTCTGGATGGTCGGGCAGTAGATATGCACATGGTCCTCTATAGAAAGGCTACCTCATGAAAACCCATAGAATGTACTACCTCTCCCCGTCAGGAAAGGCCTGTGATAGAATAGATATCCTCAATCTCTATCCCCAGTGGAGTCGCCAATTTTGTTGAGGGACTAAGTCCCCTAGGTTTTGGGTCAGCACCCTAGCAGAGCGAGGGGTTATCTACAGTAAAAGACAAGCATTCCATGCAGATATGATACTTAAATAAGCAAACTATGCAAAGAGATGTGTAACTAGGGGTCCTTCGTTTAGGTAGATCCAGCTAGGGTTCAAACCCTCTTGGAGTTCCTCTCGATCCTTGAACCTGCAAAACAACCAATTCAAAGAAGCATAGAAATATATGGACAAATTATCATATAGAAATAAACTTCATAACATATTGAAAGATGGTTAATAATACATTGAAACAATTATTCATATGTAAACCATAACAATAACATCATATGTGTAAAGAAGATTGATTCCAAGAACAAGACAAATGTTCCTTTATTGCAAATAACTAAAACAAAGCAAGGAATGATATCACTTGAATCTTCCTCTTGCTGGCTCCAAGCGAAACCATCCTCCGGGTCCGTCCAATCCCAAGCTTTCAAAAGGCTCTTTCCATGACTCACACAAGAATATCTCAACTAGTGAAATGACATCAAAACTCAAGGAAACAAGGGTTTCCTGTAGTGGGGGAAGTGTTGGAAGCATAGGGATCTTCAGACCTAATCAGGGATAATCTCAGCAAAGTAATTCTCTCTTCTTTATCTCCTCCTTAAGGCCTTCCCATTAAAGCCTTTTTATACTTCTCCCCAAGTATTCTTTTAGTTGGGAATTCGTTGGGAACAATTGGGGCCATGGGCATTAATAGGTAATCAATAGGTAAAACCTGTGATCATTGCCTGAAATTAAGGAGATTTAATTTTTTTAAGTTTTTTAAGACATATACGTAGGTTGGGTATACACTGACCCGCGTACACACGCATTTGACTCAGGGCAATGTCACATACAGGGAATAAAACACTATTTTTTAAGTATTTGGACCAAGTCTGGAAGGAGGGGTTGCCCTAAGTCATGTAGCATCATAAATATCAAATGTGAGATTTGGAGCTATAACAGGAGCTCAAAATTTGTCAAAAATTCAAAGTGTTAGAATGATAAATTTAGCTTCAGATTGAAGGGCCCTTCATTTTGAATCCAATGGTGCAAACGACACTCAAATATGAGTTCATATGCAGAAGTTAGACCCGATCAAAGCTGAGGGTTGACTTGATGACATGGCAGGATTGGGATGATGTGGCAAAGGTCCTATCCAATCAAGAGGTTCCAAGTGGCATCCCTCCATTAGCCCTCACAAATCGCATACCATAGCAACAAGGTGAATCGGGTAAGAATCAACCCCTAGAGAAAGCCGATTGTGATTAGCGAAATCACATATCACAGGAAAGGATATCAGCTCCAACCCCAATAGTTTATAGAGTGCGATCGTATATCATAATTGCATGGACGATAAGGATCGGCCCTAGCCCCGACAGGGTATGGAGTTGCGATGCGATGCGATCACATATTGCAATCGCATTGGCCACAAGTTATTGACCTCGGTCCAGGTGCAGTTAAGTCTCGAATGCGATAACGTCGATTGCGATGAGAGGGATGTTCCAGTCATGATACTGTATTGTGTTGCAGTTTATAATCAGTAGCTCCCCTTATCGCTAGTTCACATGTTTCATGCGTTAAAGTCTTGTGTAACGTGTATTACCCTTAGTACGCCGATTGCGATATTCAACAAACAACATAACCATTGTCGTAATCGCTGGAGCTAACCGCAAGTGTGACCACTCAACCCTTAATCGTGAGATTAGTGGGAATGATGGCAGAACTTTTGATTTCAACGGAACTACTAGTTTAGACTGTGGATAATGAATTTAATGGCAGTAAGCCAGATTTGGAGGAGAAAATTGTGGGGAGACTGGAAGAAGTCATAACCAAGGCATTTTTTGACCAAATTTGATGCAAAAAGAGGCTAGATAGCCACTTTCGGGCATTCGTAACTCATTGGACCATGTTTTAGAGCCAAAGGAGCACTTTTGGATAGGATTTTTGTAAAGTGAAGCCTATGGGTGCCTTGGTCAACCAGAGTGTTGATTCAGTTTATGGAGGAGTTCCAAGATGGATATGACCTTGTAGGGGTATTCTAGCCTCCATATGTTTTCTACAGTAGCCATTACAGTAGTACTGTAGCTATATTTATTCTTTTCTCTATATGTGTATGGATAAAGAAACTTGTTAAGTACTTCATGTTAGAAAATTATATATTACGGAGCAATGGAACCCATAAAATATTGCATAAATATAAACACAGAAAACGCACAAAACAAGAGAGACACGGATATACGTGGTTCACCCAGTTTGGGCTACGTCCACCTCAAACAGCCAGTCCTTCCTTTTTATTATCCAGCAAAATGAAGAGACGCAACCTATAGCAAAGCCGCTGTAATATCCTCTATTTCTCTCACAGTCTCACCTCTATGTTTCTCACTCACATACAGAATACACATCTATATCGCCGCCTCAAATAGAATGCCCTCATACAAAGAGAGGGGTTGCCTTCTAGGGCAAAAAACCCTAAACTAAACATAAGTTCTACCGTCAGATCATCCGCCTAATGAACAGCTCAGATTGACTAGAAATTACTATACTTTTACAAG